>CM076575.1:1885904037-1886077153 GCA_034641835.2 Pinus albicaulis | reverse complement strand
CTGATTGCGATTAGCGCCTGAGGGCTAACACCTAGTTCTGGGCGCCGTGTTATATGTGGGGAAAGGGGCCAAGGGCTAAGCCGAAAGGGGCTTAAGGCCTAAATGTAAAAAGGAGTGTTTCAGGCCTAAATTTAGTGTTTTTTAAGCCAAATGAGGGGTTCTAGTAGATACAAAAGAGGATTTTTAAACCAAATCAAGGGAAGTATATGGCTTAAAAGGGAGTTTAGGAGGATTTATAGGTTAGATAGAGGGTTAAAGGGGGATTTTGAGAAGGGAATAAGGGTGAAAAATGGAGTTCTTTTGTGAGTGAAAAAAGGGGAAATGGAGGCTTTTTGAAAGCAATTTCTTCACAAAACAACAGGGTTGTTTCATGGAAATATCAATGAGGGTTATTTAAAGGATAGACAACACATGGAGGCTTCAAGAATGATAGGTTTACGAAGGAAATGTATCTCTTGAAGACTCATAAACAATTTTAGCCACCTGTTTTCTATGTCAAAATTTTATAGGTGGCTACTAGTGGCTCCACATGGGGATGGCATCTTCTTGAAGGTGTCAAGAATCTCGAAAAATAATCTTTAGGAGTAGGCCAGATGCCTGGTACTTTCCACATATTTTTATTTTCTTGGATCAACTGCCACAGACATGATGGACATTATATCAGTAGAAAACATTTCTCCAAACAACTACCTACCCATCCTACTGTCTGAACATTTTTTCTTCAACGTGCACTTAGACTTGTAGACCTTTCACATCATCAATTTTTTATTGAAAGAAAAAAACAATATAATTCTACCCTTATTCCTCCATGAGACCAGATTAAACAGTTGGAATCATAGCTTCTCTACCTAAACTAATATCTGCTAGGATTAAGCTGTCTAGCAGATTTATTCCTCTACATTCTAAAATAGAAATTGAAACACAGACAAACCAGGATTAGACTGTCTGAATTGCCGCTAATGGACTAAAATTTGTGGAAATTTAAAACAACTAACTAAATTCTCATAGGCTGAGCTTTATTGAGATCTCCTACCTACCCTACTATAACTTGAAATATTTACATGTATAGCTGACAAACACTCTTTTCCAATACATCCATTCAATCAGATGATCCCATGACTGGTCTCTTCTGCTCGTCTCTTTGAGCATGCTGGATAGGCAAGGCCACTCTCATTTTTATTTTTTTTTTACAATAGCTTTTAAAGTTTTTCTTGTTGTCTTCAACAAGCTGCTCTTGATGACCTTTGATCCTTCTTAAAATGTTTGCAGGAAATGAGAATAAAGATCTTGAAAAGATATTTGGTTGTGATTATTTGGCAAGTAGGTTTCAACTAGGATTGCTTCCTCTTCCACTAGATCAAGAAAAAGATTCTCTTGAGAAAGAAAATCTCCCTTATCTTCATCATCATATGAACTAGAGGACTCGTCATACATTGTAGCTTTGTCCTCTTGTAGATCTGGGATCTTGTAATTTGGTGGGCTCAACTTTGTGAAAAGATCACTGTGTTCTTGAGTAGGGGTTTGTTCCATTGCTTCCTCTTTTTCAAGAGAAGGCTCCTTGTTTTCAACCAGCTTAAAAATTTCTTCCTTATTTTCCTCTTCACCTTGTGAGATGAAAGGTTGTTGATCTCCAATCACATGGAAACTATTACTAGTGATCTGAGGTGTAATAGAGTGAAAACTCAATGAATCCTCATCCACTACTAGACTTTCATAACTTTCTTCATCAGTATCATAAATAGCCTGACATGGATCATTACTTTCTTGAAGCTGATGGAACTGATTTCCCCCCCATAAATCTGTTAATGATGGCTCTGCAAGATCAACTTCTGTTTGGAATACATCATCATCAGACAAATGAAAACTAGGAAAATCATTGAAGTAAGTAATGCTACCAATCAGACACACTAGATTATCAGCGAGTCTTTATTCGTTATGATTTAGAAGGGAGCTTTCTAAATCCGCATAGCCAAACTCAGTAGATGAATGAGCAAGAGTGTTTGTTCTATAAAAGATCTTAGAGGCTGGATGCCTATTGATGATGTGATCTATTACTCCTTCTGTCAAAGCGGAATATCTTCTTGTGTTTCTTTGAGCAGAAGTGAAATGGCTCTCTGTTTCCTGTATTGGCTAATTTTGAGGTAGGATGTCTTCTTCAGCCTCTTCTAGGAGATCTTCACTTATGCTTGCAGGGAAACTTTGAGAATTATCTGATGTTTCCTGACCTCTTTCTAATTCAAACAATTCCTCATGATCATGATGATTTTAAGATAGAATACAAGGCTCATGAGTTGTTTCTTCTATATGATCGGGATGCCACTCTTCTTGTGAAATCTGAGATGAGCTATAATCTAGAGGGGGAGTTCCTATATGTGTTGGTACTCATTCCACATCAGTTTTTGCATCTTCTGAGTGGTTACTTGTTTCCCCAAGGCAGTGTTCCCTATTAGCCTTTGCCATTAGGTCATGATATTCTCTAATCAGCATAGTACAACATATAGGTAGGAAATCAGGTAGTTCTTGATCACCCTCCTATTCATCTTCTATAGATTCATGAGCATCATACATGTCTTGCTCATTGTCTAGGTCTTGAGTTTGTTCTTTCTCTGGAAGAAGCATGGGCTGCTCTAGATAATCAACATTTATACTAGCCTCATATCTCTTCACTATTATTTCACCAAAAATGTGTACCATTCTTGTTAGTCTATCTGACAAAGAATCTAGCTTTGCTTCTCTGTCCATACTTGGATCCATGTTTGAAAAAGGAGGTCACTGTATCTTCTCAACCAGTTCAGGGTCTTCTACCAGTGGAGTCATTTGGTCATTCGAGAGTTATAAAGTGTGGATTTGCCAGGTGGATGAATTTGAATGTTTGAAGCAAGATGTTGTCTACCATCAGCAGTTGAATACCAACCTAACCAGAGATTTGGATCTTTTGAGGTCCTAAGGGTATCTTAAGATGAAGTTCACTCAGTTCCCCAACGGAGTCGCCATTATGTTGTGGTTCCTGTGTTTTGGCCGGATTGGCAAGACCAAAAGACAAGACAACATCAAACCACTTTGGGATCCTAGGATCTAGCCCTCCTGGATCCAGAGAGGGATATCTCTATAAATGAAAAGAATGATATATATTTGAAGCTCAAATTGAGGTGTTAGGCTAGGTATGAAGCACAAGGTTTTTTTATTTTTTTTCTTGGTTGGAGATCATTAACTGAGAAGGTTATGGAAGTAAAGAAAGGCTAAATAGAAGGATGTTTCAGCATGGGAAAATAGGTCAGACAGTGTCAATCCATTGGACTATGGAGTCATGAAAGGGGATTACTTGCATAACAACTATCCAAGGGTTTCCATAGGGAAAGTCATCTATACCAAAGGATATTTTTAGATAGATGGTGAGATGGAACCTTAAGAATGGGTGAAAGAAAGAAACCAAAGTGCAGTCTAAGATCAAGTCAGATGTCATTTAAATCTAGGCCTGGTTTTGACATACTTGAAAGGAAACTCTCATAAAAGACACAAAGGGTAGCTTAAGATCAGGTTATATGTCATTTAAATCTGGACCTGATTTCAACATACTCCCAAGGAAAACAATCCAGCATTCCTAATAACCACTTTAAAAATGGTAGAAAACATTTAACATTAAACACAGAGTAAGGCCTAAGATCAGAGAAATAATTTTAACATTCAATTCTTTTGACACTAACTCAAAGGGATATTAGAGAGATTAGCTATTGGAAGAGGCACCCAGTGAGACATGGCTAGCTCTAATCTCCCAGTTTCCAAATTCTTTCTGCTGAAACCAAACAGGAACATCTAAGGAACAGACTCTAAATTCATACATCAGTAAGCATGGGAAAAACCAACATCTTTGACTGGTTAAATTATGGTGAATTTGTTCTTAGATATACAATCAGCAGAAAACATCAAAGATAAGAAGAGCAGGAAGCATTAGGGTACTTCACAGTAGTATATCCTAAGCTAGATTACTGATTCTTATCAGAGAATGATGGGCAGTATGAAAAGCATGAAAGGAGATAATTGCAGTAAGAAAAACATCACAAGTAATATAGACCAAGATCATGTGGATCTGCTTGTTCAATTGATGTGAAAAACCAGTCAAATACTTTGATCTCAATGGCTTTTACAATCTAGACTGCTCTTCCCAACCTACTATTTTACAAACTACTTAACTACTTCCCCTCACTAACAGTTCTAACAGTCAATAAAATCCCTACAACCAACAACAACTTTTACAATGTATTCTTCAGGAGTACTTATAGGATAATGAGTAGCAGTAGTTGTAAAATTAATTGATTCATTAATACATAGTGGAGGATGTATTCGATGCCCACTCTGCATAATGGGTCTGCATTTAACATGTTTTGTACCCAGTAGTCTGGTTTAGAAGTCTTTATCAGATTGACCATGACTTCAGGTGTGTTCTTTGAAGTACTCTGACTGCATGGTGCTCTATTTTTTCTTTCTGAAATAAGTAAAGTGTATAGATAGCTTTTAGGTCTCCCATACTTCCAAAACTATTGTCCTGACAATTTTTAAGGCCTCTGTCAGTGCAGTAACTGATCTGGTGTTCGATGGAAGATAGAGGAAGTCATGTAGATAGTCCTTTCTTGGAGGAAAATGTTCTGCGGTCATTAAATCACAGATATGGCTTGTTACATGTGTTTTAGGCTTCATTAAGCCTTTTAATCATCTTTATGGTCCTCGCGTGTGTCCTTCGAGTCAACAACCATGGATTAGGCCTCTTAGCCTTCAAAACCATGCTTTTTAACCCTTTAAGCTTTCATACTTTTCTACTTCTACTGACTTTTTCTGGTGGATGTGTAGGTTTTAATGGTGCGAGAGGGTTTAAATGAGAGTTAATAACTTGAGCTTTAATGAAAACCATTTTTTAAAACCATTCTCAAGCATTTTTCTATGCAATCTCTGGCCCTGGAACTGATCTTCTACATTCTAAATAACCCTGTCTGTGACTGTGTGACAGAGTGCATTCACAGTCCTTTAAACCCTGCAAAACCAATAAAATCATTAGAAACAAGCCTAAGGCAATGAGGGGAACTATTTCAAAGGCCCGTGGAGGATGGAGAGAAATGATGAAAAACAGTGGTAGCAGTGAAGAAACAGGTGAAAATCATGGCAGAAGGAAAAAAAATGGGTTTGATGAAGGTCTGGCGTGAGGAGGATTTCAAACCATTGGATTAGATTTAATCAACGATGATATACAGTGAATATTCGTTGATGAAGTCCTTTGGAAAGTTAGGCGGAAAAAATGACTTCAGTGTTAAAATGCAAAAAATTTACGCCCGGGAAAATACAAATGAAAAAGGAAAAAATGAGAGGAACGGGGGCATTTTGGTGGTGGGACCAGGAGGGAAAAAGAAAGTTAAATGTGGGCTGTTGGATCATTGGAAGAGATCAATGGTGGAGATCTTATGGAGAATTCGTTTGAATGGCGGATGAATAAAAACGTGATGTGATATGGGCCGTTTGATCAAAACAATCAATGGCTAGGATTAAAAACTACAGTTGTGGAGGGTAGGCAGTAAAGTAGAAACAAGGAATGGTTTTCATGCAATCAAATGGTGGGTAGGTAGTTTTCACTTTTGGAACACGATCCAATCTGGGAGCGACACGTGGAATTACAAAACTAATTTTATCGCGTAATTTTAAAAAATTAAACTTCGAGCGCAAAGTTATGCGATATGCAATAGCGACCGTTGGATCCAGGACCTCAGATCCAACGGTGCAGAAAGAACGTGATATGTTGAGAGCCGCGGGTTCAAAATAGAGAGCGGGATTGAATCAGGACCATTAGATCTGTGAGAATGGATGGCTGATATCTAATCGGTAGGTTGCAAAATAGCGCAAAGGGGTAGGGAAATGGCGGAGTGCGATTAGATCCTGGTCGTTGGTTCTTGTGGGTTCAACGGTCAAGATCGAATCACAGGATCAACGTCAAAAGAAACAAAAAGGGGGAACTTTTGGATTCGCGATGCGCGATTAAGCACTAGCCATATGATCTGAAGGATGATCAATGGTCGGGATTTAATCAGCAGGGAAATAACAGGGAATTATGGGCAGAGTGCAATTTTATCTCAGTCGTCGAATCTGTAGAGATGAACGGTCGAGATTGGATCGGGGATCGCAAATTGGAGGAGGCTAAGGGATGGCACTTAAGAATTTGCGCTATGCGATTAAGCACAAGTTGTTGGATCTGTGGATGATCAATGGTCCAGATATAGTCAAAAGTCACATAGGCAGAGGGTAGCCAAATGGATGGGCACGATGCGATTTAGTGCAGGACGGAAGATCTGATAAGATCGACGGCAGAGATTGAATCTGAGGTCGAGCAGAGAAAAATCCCATCGCATCGGAAAATAGGAAGAAACAAAGGGAACACAGTAACAAAAAGCTTCGATTGTGATTAGTGCATGAGGGCTAATGCCTGGTTCTGGGCGTCAAATTATATGTGGGGAAAGGGGCTAAGGGCTAAGCCGAAAGGGGCTTAAGGCCTAAATGTAAAAAAAAGTGTTTCAGGCCTAAGTTTAGTGTTTTTTAAGCCAAATGAGGGGTTCCAGTAGATACAAAAGATGATTTTTAAACCATATCAAGGGCAATATATGGCTTAAAAGGGAGTTTAGGAGGATTTGGAGGTTAGATAGAGGGTTAAAGGGGAATTTTGAGAAGGGAATAATGGTGAAAAATAGAGTTCTTTTGTGAGTGAAAAAAGGGGAAATGAAGGCCTTTTGAAAGCAGTTTCTTCACAAAACAGCAGGGTTGTTTCATGGAAACAGCAATGAGGGTTCTTTAAAGGATGGAAAACACATGGAGGCTTCAAGAGTGATAGGTTTACAAAGTAAATGTATCTCTTGAAGACTCAGAAACAATTTTAGCCACCTGTTTGATATGTCAAAAATTTATAGGTGGCTAACAGTTACCTCTCGCTAAATGGTAGTATAACACTTCCTTCCATACTGCAGCAAAAATGATCCCATTTATGGAACTTTCTGGATATCATTCACCATCCATCACATCATCTTTAATAGAAAATTCTAAGGTTCAAGCAGTGGAAGATCACATCGAGCATCAACAAGAAGTTTTCCAACTCTTAAAGGATAACCTAAATTTGGCACAAAATCGAATGAAACAACACAAGATAAAAAACACAGCGAGAGAAGTTTTGATGTAGGAAAATAGTATTTTTACGGCTACAACCATACAATAAAATGTCCCTCAAGCAAGCTAATAAGGATAATAAATTATCGCCAAAGTTCTATGGTCCTTACAAGGTGTTGCAAAATATTGGTACTATGGCATGCAAATTGGAGCTTCCTGCTTGTTCGTGAGTGCATCCAGTTTTCCATTTTTCATGCTTAAATAAGGTTATAGGTGAAAATATTCTAGTTCAAACAATATTTCTATAAATTTATGAGGAAGGAACAATCATATTGGAACCTGAAGCGGTCACGGAAAGAAGAACTCGACAGCTATGAAATCAATAAATTTCAGAGTATCTCATCAAGTGGAAGAACATACCCACTGAATATTCTACATGGGAGGATGATAATTTAATATAGAAGCACCCAGAGCTACTCAAGCATTGAGGACAACACTTTTTTGAAGGAGAGGGCCATGTTAGGTCCCTATATTACTAGTTTAGTCCCTTATTGCTATTAGTGTAGCCCCCTTATTTTTATTGTTGTACCCCTATAACCCCAATATTGTTATTACTGTGCCCTTACATTGTTATTTTTAGGTCGGCTAGGATTATATTGTGGGCCCATGGACTCCTTTATATAGAAGGAAGTTTTGGTAATTTGTATCATCCAATAATTGTTCATTTATGTAATTTAGTGTAGGTTCCCCCCTCGAAGTGGTTGAATTCTAAGGCATTGATCTATATTTTCTTCTATTTTTGGAGCTGGTTTCATAACAATTCTTCCCTGGTTTGTCTACTATAGTAATGTCAAATTCTTGAATTAAAAATAACCACCTTGTAATAAGACCAAGGGTGATAAGGTTATTAATCAAATAGCTAATTGTTGCGTGATCAGTATGAAAAAAATTAGGATATCCAATAATGTAATGCCAAAATTTATTGAAGCATAAATAACAACCATGAATTCTTTTTCAGTTGCCATATAGTTTAATTCAGCAAAAGTCAAATTATCGCCGACGTAATAAACTTCATACGGTTTCTTAGGCTCATGTTGTTAGTATGAATCCTTTGTCGAAGTGTACGAAAAAGGACCACTTTAGCTACGCATAACTAATAGCCCTAACAACAAAAGTGGCTGCCAATATCTTCAGATCTGTGATTAGTTAGACAAGGAAATAGCTGCAAAACACCAGATCTATAAATGGAAAGACATTAAGCGGTAAAATAAAGGGTTTGCTCCATGCATCCAACAGACAAGACAAGAACACAATTTTTGAAAGAATTTTTATATTACAGGGCACCTGGGAGGAAAAAAAGAAGGTGTATCCAGCTCTCCTCAATGGGATGGGTTCTTTGTAGTCCTCAGCACTTCAGATCTAAGCTTTCTCTCTCTTGTAGGTGTAGAAAACCCAATGCAAAAATGAAGCTCAATGGGAGAAAATGATGAAAAATGATACCAAGTGTATAGATCCAGAGTGATCTAATAGGCAACAAAAGGTGAATAATGGTAGAGAAAACCCTCCTATTTATAACAAAATATTGGGTCATTCTAGATCTTGGTGCATGGGTTAACCAGATCTAGATCCACTTTTTATGGAATATTTTATTATATTTGTTGGAGGGAAAAGGTATTTGACTTGGGTCAAATCCCTTAATTTGTCAAAAATAAATAAATAAATGATTTATTTATCTTTTTAAGGAAACGGTTAGAAGATAATCAAATAAATAATGATTTATTTAATTATTTAAGGAAGTGGTTGAAAGATAATTAAATAAATAGTGATTTATTTAATTATTTGTGGGTGATTTGGTCATATTTAACAGGGAATATCATCTAAATAAGGTTTAAATAATTATTCCTAGAAAATAATAAGATAAATAAAGGTTTATCTAATTAATTTCTTTGATTTTGGGTTAAAAATGACTGGGAATAATAATTAAATTATGGTTTAATTAATTATTCCATGAGGAAAATCAAACAAATATGGGTTTGTTTAATATTTCCTTTTGGGGTTTTCTGTTTTAACATAGTGAAAGCAGTTTTACTTAGGGTAAAACTGGTCTTACATGGTGTACTTGGGTCCATCTAATGATAATAGGTTAGATGACCAAAAAATGGTGTAACACATGTTGTCCCAAAACTTCCCCAAATTATGTCTGAGAGGCATCGATATGGATATGAAATGGGAGTGCCCAGTCAGGACCTCATACGATCAGAGCTTCACAGACTAGTTCCTTGATCTTTGCAAAATCCATTTCAGAGTCATGTGTCCATAGAAATTATACATCTTTAGTAACAACTGAAAGAGTGGAGATTCTATTTTAAAGAAATTCTATATAAAACATATATAATATCTAGTTCAAATAATAAAAATACATACCTGTGTGGGTGTCTCAGGTACAGGAAAATGTAATATTACCTCTACCTTGGCAAGATCAACTCGAATTCCAGCAGCAGAGAGAAAGTGTCCCAGAAATATTCCCTCTTCCCTCATCATGTGCCATTTTATTGTACTAAGAGAAACATGTGTTTTTTTGCATATTTTTGTTACGTTTTCTAATTTTTCCAATCCTTCTTCAAATGAGTCCCAGTATGGAGTAAATTAATCCATATAAATATTGACACTGTCATCAAACAGATTAGAAAAAAAATCCCAATTTTACCTCTGAAATGTTGCAGGCTCATTACAAATACTAAATGGGAGGACTCGATATGTGAAAGTTCCCCAAGGGCATGTGAAGGTAGTTTTATCTTGATCCTCAGGGGCTATCTGGATATGATTATAACAACTAAACCCATCTAGGAAGGAGAATAAATTCTTCTCGGCTAAAGTATTTAGGACTTGGTCAATAAATGGCAAAGGGAAATGATCCTTTTGGGTAGCTTTATTTAATTCTCTGCATTCCACACAGATCCACACTTACCATTATTTTTAGGAATAATAACCATCGAGGACACCCATTGACTGTCTAAGATAGGGTAAATAAATCCTACATATAGTAACTTCTGAAGCTCATCTTTAACAACGTTCTTTAAGGAAGGGTTCATTCTTCTCTAGGGTTGTCTCACAGGTTGAAAATATTTTTTAATGTATATATGATGAGTGCATAAATCGATAGATATCCCCTTCATATATGTATAATCCCAAGCGAAGGATTCCTTATGGTCTTGAAATACTTTAATGATATTTTCTATCTGGGATGCCGAAATATTTGGGTTAATGTTAAATGTTTTCCATGGTTTGATTTCAATAGGGACACTATCATGAGACTAGGTTGCAGGTATATTTTCAAATATTATTTTATGATTCAATGGTTTCCTGCATATTACATCTCATGATAGATTATAGTAATTGGCAAGTTGAGTAAAAAATGGAATGGGGATCCTGGATGAAAGTTCTAATGGTATCATCCTTCACTTCTGTTTTAAAATAAATGGCTTTTCTAATGCTAAGGACTAGTCTTAGTTCTTCGTTTTCAGGTTCTGATACTTCTAAGGGTGGGCGTTTTTCATTTAGATGATGGTTTCCCTGATGCACTTGGTTCTGTAGGAGGATAAAGAGTGGCATTCTTTGTGACCTTCCTATAAGATATAACCATGTTTCCTGACTGACACCCGATATAGGTGTCTCCAATTGAAAGCCAAGGTATTCCTAAAATAAAAGGGTGAGCACCAACTAGGAACTATGTCTGTAATACCAAGAGATCAATGGGATAGTTCCATGAGTAAAATGAAATGGTGATGTCTTACAACTTCCCTAATGGCCTTACTATAGATTTTTCTGCCAATTCTAAGGTAGTAGGATTTGGTTTAAGATTCCTTAGACCTAATGTATGCATAGTTTCTGAGGTGATAACATTTATTTCGGCTCCCAAATCTACGGTACATTTTGGAATTTCCAATTATTTTAATCTAAAAAATGCTCGATTGGATTCCCTAGATACCTATATTTAATAGCTACCAGACTTCCCCCGGCATTATTTCATACAACTTCCCCATAACATGAATGGTGAGCGGATAGATCCCTATATTTCTTTCCCCGGATTTTTGGAGGCAATATTATTTGTTTTTTGCATAAATTAGTACATCCTCATAGCTTGAAGTAAAGAGTTTTGGAAAAAATCTTTGTAGCTCCCATAAATTCAAAATGCGGTCGAGGGTTCTATTTACTTGGGATAGTCTTTCGGGGATAAGGCAATTAGCTTGACATCCACGAAACGATAATTCGGTAGAGGAGAGGGTTGATTTACGAGCTCGTGGGTTGATTTACGAGTCTTGGTTTTCAGATTCATCCCCAACTATCGGAGGTGATGGTTCCATGACTTCGTCATCAACTTGTTCAATGATAATTGGTGAAGTCTGATTATTCACTACCCGATAGATCGCATGTTTATCTCATTACATTCTGCGATAGAGATGTTATACGAAGGAAGGTTGAGAGTGTCAGCTTGTTGAACTCCCTTATTGTTAGGATTTGGATTAGGTTTGATAGGAAGTTGAGGACAAAGGGAGGGATTATTGTATGGAATATTAGAAGGAAATTGTAGTTGTTGTTCTGGCATAGATTGGCGAAACTATCCCGGAGGAGAAGGTCCACGCCAATTCTGGGACCATGAAGGGTTTGAGCTAGTTTGAGGGAACCAGGACTACCAAGGTGACTATTGAAAATAATGAGGCCATGCAGGAGAAAAAGGTATTGAATAAGTACCAATATTTAAATTAATGGACGACTTCCCTTGCTAGAGCATAAAGGGCATGAATGACATGGCAGCGACGGCGGCCACCAACAACATCGGGGATGGGGGAGTGTGGCGGGGTCATAATGTGCGACGCAAGAGAGAGACCAATCAATGATGGATGGAGGGCTATAGTGGGGTACAAAGGGACTCGGTATAGACTCCATGGAGGGAATGATGACTCAACTTGGATGCTCTAAACAAGGGCGACTCGATGGTGCTGCCACACAGTAAAGGCCCCAATGGGGGGACCGTGGAGACCTGAGTACAGAATGGAAACTCATGACGAAAATTGACACGAACAAGGACAAGTAAGGGGGCAAAATGGTGCCCCAAGTACAAGTGTCGTAAGTGAGGAAATTCGATTTTTAGGAGGGGTGAAGTGACCCTTCGTGGACAAAATGTGTCTCGGTGGAGTGTTAGATCTCAAAAAACTAACAGATACCCATTTGAGGGCTCGGTGAGAGCTTTCCAACGGTGCAGACGGTTCATCAAACGGGGCTACGGTGTGGTCACAGCAGTCGAAAGAAGAAACATGGGTTCTCTTTTAATAAGGCAGTTTTCCCTCCAAAATCACTCATTTGCTGTTGTTGCTGTGGTGAATGTAGAGAGGAGAGAAGGCCCTAAATCTTGCGGCAAACGTAACGGACAAACCGACCGTTGGAATCGCGATCCGTCAGTTGCAGGTAAGAGGTCTAACTTTTCTCTTGCATTTTGATGGATTACATTTTCAGTTTAGGGCCCAGAATCCCAGAAACAGCCCCTCCTTCATCTCTACGGCCGGGTCGCACTTTTTGGGGAAAAAAGTGTGACCTAGGACGCAGGTATCAGGGTAAAAAGTGCGACCTGGTCCAGAAAAGAGCAGAAAACTGTGACCTGGGAGATGAGGGGGTTTTGGTGCTGTTTTATGGCTGGAAGTTGGGTTTTGTTGTGTGGTTATGGTTTTCCTGATCTGTATGCTGACAAAAATGATGTGTTTGTGCAGGTATGGCAGAGTTACCAGTCAACTGGAGGGAGAGAGATCTGGGGACACTACGGACAGAGATCCAGGCGGATCAGGGCGTCCGCCGTGTTTTGGCCAGATTTGGGGTTCTCAAGTTTTTGGAGAACCCGTTGATGAGAGTAGGGGAACCGTTACTGGCTCGGATTATCAGTTACTGAGATCCAGATCAGGAGATATTTGTAGTGTAGGGGCACAGGATCGAGCTGACGGTCCAGGACGTGTACTTCCTGACTGGTCTCCCACCACTGGGGATGGTGGGAAACACATAGCCAGTGTTGCCGTGGGGGCGGCATATCATGGAGTTCGTGGAATGCCATTGTCGACCGGGTCTCCAAGTCGAGGGGACTCGAATACCGATCGGGGATCTAGAGAGGCTAGAAACCCGTGCAGTGGCCGCAGCCGTGCTGCGAATCCTGGGCATCCAGGCGTTCCATCACATCACTGGGGGGCAGATGATGATAGTGGAAAGTGTGTTGGGTGGGACCTACTATGGGTGGGCCCAGATGTTGTTGGTGTCGCTGAAGTGACAGTTGTCACTATGCAGGCGGCAGGTGAATCATGACTGCTCATATGGGACTTTGTTGTGCGCCTTCTTCTTTGAGAAGATCTCGACCTTGAGGCCTCGTGTACAGCTTCCAGATGGGAGCCCGAGAGAGCCCAGGATGCGCCGTTGGGGACGGCTACTGTGCAGAGGAGGAGGAGGGGCGGTCAGGCGAGTGTTTCGACCGGATTTTTTTGCCCATTGGGATCAGATGCCTTTGTACATAGATGACTATCCCTATAGTGGGATGAGCTACTGTGGAGATTCGGATCTGCCACTTCCGCCTGGTCAAGTCTGGGGGCCCGATGGTAAGTGACAGATTGCTATTCTTGTGTGGGCAATGTAAAGTTTTTGAATAGTAATTAATGATACTGATTCATGTACTTTTGGTATGTAGATATAGCACCGGTAAAACCAGCCAGATATATGGGACGACCGGCAGCGTCTGGAGCTACAGGTCCAAGTGGGTCGAGAGCAGCGCCAAATGAGGATGCAGCCGCCCTGCTGGAGGACATCCACCGTAGATGCGAAAGGTTGTTGACCAGAGTATCGGAGCACGGGTGGCAAGACTTAGATGACCACTTCATAGAGCCATGTGTTGGTCTACCCTCGGAGTGGCGAGGTGTCATGCGGCGCATGGCGATGGCCAGTCAGGCTATGCACGATCTACATGCTGCAGGGGTAGAGCCATTGGCCTGGGAGCCTCCAGATAGTGATTAGGGGTGGGGCATGTGGTGCCCCCTATGATGTATGTAGGGGCAAGTGGTGCTCCCAGTTTTGAGTTTTTTGTAACATGTTGTGGGCATGTCATATGTATCAGAGTAGATGGACTCTAAACACATGTTTTTTGCGACACATATTATGGATATGCATCATTTTTTGATGGTTGTTAATGTTATTGTCTTGTATGGAATGTGTGTGATAAATGCCAATCTAGAACATGGTTTGCAATACTATCCACATAGTGATTCTGTTCTCGAGGTACAGGGTTGAAAGTTATGGTTTCAAATGCACGTATCAAGATTTTCACTCGTAAATAGCGTCTAAACAGCACAGGGTTATGCACACGATAAACACCATTTAGTTGCATGACAAGAAGTAAGGAATCCAAACGAACATGCAGATGGAGGATGCGATGAAAGAGGGCATCGGCTAAGAGACCACGCACTGCATCATATTCGGCCTGATTGTTGGTGGCAGAACCAATGCATACCCCGTTAGAGAGAACAAGGGCATGCAAGGGGGTGAAAATGGCCCAACCTGCCGAGGCTAGATTCCTGGAGTAGCGACTTGCACCATCGGCATAACCGATAAAGGGTGTGGACGGGGGGTCCTGCAGAATGGTGTGACAAGACAACAAATGAGGGGAGGAAAGGTAATGACGGCAGCGTGAGTGGACAGAAGTCATCGGGCGGCAATCGCAGGAGGGAGTGCAAGGGGCAAGATGACCATGACTCATACAGGGTGGTATATGAGGGCTATCGGAAGCATGGTGAGGACTCGGGCTGCGGAGGTCAACAGAGACATGGGTGGAGTGATCGCGTGTATGGGTAGGAAAAGGGTGGTCAAGGGACACAACAGGGGAGGATGCAGATGGGCTAGGCTCCGAGTGTCTCGCAGAGGAGGATAGGTAAAGAATGGTAATAGTAGACTCCGTCATCGGAACATCAGGGGGGGGAATGTCGATGGGAGCCGGGGGATCCTCAGGCTGGCCTGAAGCATACTGCGCGAGGATGGGAGAGGCGGATTGATTTTTTTCAACCTCATACTCGTGGATCACCTCTAAAGAGGCGCGGTAATGCGTCAGGTGAGGAAAATGGTGGGAGTAATGGCCATGGACGCCGCACAAAGCACAGGGTTTGTTGGTGCGGAGAGTCTTGGGGTTCTTGGTTACGGACGAAGAAGGAGTGGAGGCTTCAGGGACCGTAGACTCGGGGAACGCGACTTTCACCATGGGCTGAATACGGGGTAACTCAGGACAAGCATGGGTGGCATGACCGGTGACATCACATAATGCACAAGGCTTCGCGGGCGGAGGAGGAGCCGAGTCAGTCGTGGTGGGCTTGTCTTTGGGTGCCCCCTTGCGGGCTTTGCCTTTCTTCCCAAGAGCCGTCACAACAGGAGAAGGGTCCTGTGGAGGTGCTGGGGGCACGGTGGCAATGGAGGAAGCGAGGGGGACCGGTTGAACCGATGTCAAAGCCATGTAAGGTTTGGGGTGACCAGGAGGGGTGGCAGCTGGGGGATCAAGGTACCAGACCGGAATGCCCAAGGTCAAGTTAGGGAGAGAGAGGGTGGCCATGACGGGGACAGAATATACTCCGGGAGGGGGAGCTAGGAAAGGGATCTGCCCAGCGGGGAAATGACCAGGAGGGACGGCTTCGAGATGGTTGAGGCCAGGAGGAACCAATCCGGGAGAATAAAGAGGTTCAGGGATACCAACTGTAGGGGGAGGGCCAGAAGGAGTAGGTCCGGCTGGCTGAGATGAATGGATAGGAGCAGGTTGCAGAGGGTGAGGGGGAGGTTGCTGACTAGCCGAGGCAGGCCGCTTACGGGCATCCTGAGACGATTGCATCATGCAAACATTCGAGGAGCTGGGATCAGTGATGGGAGGCGGAGGAAGGTTAGGGAAAGTTCCAAGCAGGGAAAAATATTTGTAAATGCTGGGGCAGACACTGGTCAAGGAATCGACGGTTTGCTTGTTGGCTACAGAAGAGATGGTGGTCTCAGAGGAGGTCTGAGATTTTGGCTCGTGATACGTCAACTGGTCAATGGTGACTATCTTTCCATTATGGGGAAAAGACATCTTGCGAAAGACCGTGGATGGGACAGCAGACATAGCATAGGTGTAGCTTCGCCCCAATAGAATGTTGTAATCTAGCGGGGCGTCGATGACTTCGACGTCAATGCAAACAGTCTTACCGGCGAGGGTGATAAGACAATTACGAAACAGGCCAATGGGCTAGGAGGCATGACCGTCCCACGCTCGAAGGGTGATCGTGGAAGGGGCCAGTTCAGGGGATCCAAGTTGCTTCCAAACAGAAGCGGACATCACGCAAGTGGATGCCCCCTCATCAATGATACACCGGGATACGTTGGCGTTCCGGATTTTGACTGGGATTTGGAAGGCGACGGAAGGAGGAAGGGGAGGATGGTCCGATTGAGTGGCGTCGAAAACAATCATTTGGTCATCAGCAGGATTTACAGCGCCCACGGTAGATAACAGAGCCTTCTTTTGGGAAGGGCATGACTGGAGGAGTTCCAGTGTGGAAATGGCAGCAGGAGACTGTGCGAGATCATCTACTATGCTATACGAATGAGCAGCTCGACCAGAAGCAGCATTTCGACGTAATGGTCCCTTAGGAATCTTAGTATGGACCTCAGCTTTGGGTTGAGGGATATGTAAGGGACCACTGGATGTCGAAAGAGGCTCTGTAGAACTTGAAGAGGGAGGCTCTGGGGCAGACTGAGCAGGAGGCTTGGGGTACTAACGAGACCGAGTTTGAAGGTGAAGATCGACGGATGGGTTAGGATCAGAGTGCATCATAAGGATCTGGTAATCAGAGGAACCAGAAATGGAAGGGGGGGCGGCTATCTGGCTGTCGGGCGGTTGGGTAGCCACGAATCCTTGCTAAGGGAAAGGATCAGTAAACACAGCTGGCTGGGTAGTGGCCACATTAGGAGGAGCATGAGGGGAGGCGTGCTGTCCGCGCAATGTGGCTTGAGACTCCCACATCTGCTGCATCTGGGGTAAGAGGGGACAATCGTGGGTGTAATGACCATAAACACCGCAACACGAACAGGGCTTGTTGGTGCGAAGTGGCCTGTCCGGCTTGGGCTGACTGCCCTGTTGTTGGTTGCCGGTGTTAGGGTCCACACCGGAATTGGGTCCTCGGGTACCAGGGGCAGATTGGTTTTGGTTGCCTCTCCGCCTTCTTTGAGAAGAAGGGGGATTAGTCGCGCCCTGCTGTGCAAATACTTGCCCTGGAGGGGGCTGTAGGTGCTGGTGCTGGGGTTGAGGAGGCAAGGGAGGAGGAAGCGCATATGCTGGAGGAGCTGGCGCACCAGGCTGCAGATAAGGGTAATGGGTAGGTTGGGCAACATTGAGGTAAGCAGGAGGTTGGGCAAAAGGAGGAGGCATGCCGTATCCTGGATACATGCTACCGGGAGGGGGAAGAGTGCTGGAGGAGCTGGCCCCTCCCTGAGGGAGACCATAGCCCATAGGAGGTTGAGCGTATGGATGGGAAAGGGCTCCAACGATACCGTCAGCGGAATGAGATTCCCCCGGGGCGTTAGCGCCATCGGGCCTGGGGAGGTCAGGAAGAACGCTATAAACATAACCAGATTGAGCGTAGATCAGGTCATATTTCAAGGCTATTTGGAGGGCAGCTTCTTCAGTTTGAGGAAAATGAGAGGCAACATCTTTGCCGATGGGAGCAGGAAGGGTGCGAAGGAACCAGTCCATGTAAACCCGATCTTCGAAGGGAGGGGCTCGACATAAGCTCCGTCTTCTTCGCCATTCCTAAACATGGGCGGAAAGGCGTGTTGAAGAGGATTGCTTAAAGGAGGTCAAGAGCTCCGTGCCAGTATCGTATCGGAGAGGGAGCTAGAAGTATGACAAAAAGGCTTCGGCAAGAGTCTCAAAGGTGGTATGGGTAGAGGTGGCTTGTTCGACATACCATTTAGAAGCTTCGCCGGTAAGCGTGCGTTGGAACAAATGAAGACGGATGGAGTCATCGGTAATAGAATTGGAGGAACACCACATGTGGAAAGATCGGACATGATTAGTTGGATCTTCTCCATTAAGGCCCTCAAACTTAGGGATGTCGGAGGGGAGCTTGGTTGGCATAGCGGGCCAGTTAGCATTGTGGTGAATGGGGTCATTGATCAACTGATGGAAATCGGGGAGGCTGAGGCCTGCAATGTACGGCAACACAGGGGTGGCTGGGGTAGTTCCTGTGGCGGTTCCACTAGTAGTAGGGCCGGCATTGGGGCCGGGAGAACCGCTAGCGTTAGGCCCTGGACTAGACATAGTGAAGGTGACAGGGGGAGAACCAGGAGGAGAAGGAGGACCTGATGAATCAGGAGAGGAGTCGGAGTGCGGGGCTGAGGTGGACGCTCGGCCGACGGCGGTGCGGAGCGGGTCGATCAGCCGGAAACAGGGTCGAAGGCCAAGGGGAGTCTCGGGAGAGAGGCGCACGGGGGCGCGAGTAGTGACGGGAAGAAAGAGAGCCGACGGGGGCGAAGGGACGGGAATCAGTCGCAGTGCGGGGAAAAAAGGTGCAGTGACGATTGATTTTAGAGTCTTTGCCAGGCGGTGTTAACCAGGCGCTTCTTCGCTTAGGGTCGGTGTGTGGCGTGCGTTAATTTTAATTTTTAAACCCTTTCCGTTTTGAGAGCAAGAAAAAAGTGTGCTGCGTAGCTGAAAATAAACCTACAGAGAACAGAATATAATGCTGAAATAACAGAAAAATAACAGCTACTTGTGCATCTATCTAACCCAAGAAGGTGGGTCTCTCAAAACTATGTTGAAAAGAAAGGGAAAAACTTATGTAAAACACACGGAAAAGGGGGCCAATAGATCTAAGGTCAAAGGGGACAGGGATCTAGAGGACAAAGCTGCTGAAAAGAGGTGCAGATCACGGCCAAGAGACAGAGGCAAGGTGGCTGGAAAAAAGGAAGGAAATCAGCAAAAAACCGGAGGGGGCAAGGCGGAGGCCTTCAAAGGAGGTCCAAACAAAATGACAGGAGGTGATTTGAAAGGAAGAAAGGCTGATTTCAAAGGATCTGAAAGGGAGGTAACAGATCTGGAAAAAGAAGGCTGAAGCTCTGAAAAACAGACGGCTGAAACAGCTTAAAACTCTTCCACAAAAAGTGGAGGGTATTAAAGCCCTAAGGTGCTAGGTTCCCACTTAGATGAGTAAAAACAGATCAGAACTTGGTCAAAACAGGCTGAGACAGAGGCTGGAGGACCCTGACAGAAGCTGCAGAAAAACCCAGAAAAATTGCAGAAAAAAATGCTGAAAAAATGGCAGGTCGCAGTTTCTGACCTGATTTCAGTGCAGGTCGCAGGAAACAGGCTAAAAAGTGCGACCTGGAGGTCCAGGTCGTAGGTTTAGGGCCAAAAAGTGCGACCCCCAGTTTCGGTTGTCTCGGCGGCAGATTTTCAGAAAAGTTGCCGTCTCAGTTGCGGCTGGTGTCGCTTACCTGCGCAATAGGGCCAGAAACACACGGAAGTTAGAAATTTTAAGTTTTTAGGGTTTTATGTGAGAAAAATGACATAAAAAGAGGAAAACTAAGCAGCTGAAAAGAAGCCCTAGGGCCTGAAGTAGCTGGATATGCAGGAATATGAAAAACGACGGCGGTCGTAATTTAAAACCCGTGTGGAGTCGCCATTTGTTAGTATGAATTCTTTATCGAAGCGTACGAAAAAGAACCACTTTAGCTACGCATAACTAATAGCCATAACAACAATAATGGCTGCAAAACATCTTCAGATCTGCGATTAGTAGTTAAAGTGCTGCAACAAACAGATCTATAAATGGAAAGATATTAAGCAGTAAAGTAAAGAGTTTGCTCCATGCATCCAACAGACAAGACAAGAACACGATTTTTTGAATGAATTTTTATATTACAGGGCACCTGGGAGGAAACAAGAAGGTGTATCCAGATCTCCTCAATGGGATGGGTTCTTTGTAGTCCTCAGCACTTCAGATCTAAGCTTTCTCTCTCTTGTAGGTGTAGAAAACCCAATGCAAAAATGAAGCTCAATGGGAGCAAATGATGAAAAATGAGACCAAGTGTATAGATCCAGAGTGATCTAATAGGCAAAAAAAGGTGAAGAATGGTAGAGAAAAACCTCCTATTTATAACAAAATATTGGGTCATTCTAGATCTTGGTGCATGGGTTAGCCAGATCTAGATCCACTTTTTATGGAATATTTTATTATATTTGTTGGAGGGAAAAGGTATTTGACTTGGGTCAAATCCCTTAATTTGTCAAAAATAAATAAATAAATGATTTATTTATCTTTTTAAGGAAGCGGTTAGAAGATAATCAAATAAATAATGATTTATTTAATTATTTAAGGAAGTGGTTGAAAAGATAATTAAATAAATAGTGATTTATTTAATTATTTGTGGATGATTTGGTCATATTTAACAATGAATATTATCTAAATAAGGTTTAAATAATTATTCCTAGAAAATAATAAGATAAACAAAGGTTTATCTAATTAATTTCTTTGATTTTGGGTTAAACATGACTGGGAATAATAATTAAATTATGGTTTAATTAATTATTCCATGAGGAAAATCAAACAAATATAGGTTTGTTTAATATTTCCTTTTGGGGTTTCCTGTTTTAACATAGTGAAAGCAGTTTTACTTAGGGTAAAACTGGTCTTACATGGTGTACTTGGGTCCATCTAATGATAATAGGTTAGATGACCAAAAAATGGTGTAACACATGTTGTCCCAAAACTTCCCCAAATTATGTCTGAGAGGCATCGATATGGATATGACATGGGAGTGCCCAGTCAGGACCTCATACGATCAGAGCTTCACAGACTAGTTCCTTGATCTTTGCAAAATCCATTTCACAGTCATGTGTCCATAGAAATTATACATCTTTAGTAACAACTGAAAGAGTGGAGATTCTATTTTAAAGAAATTCTATATAAAACATATATAATAGCCAGTTCAAATAATAAAAATACATACCTGTGTGGGTGTCTCAGGTACATGAAAATGTAATATTACCTCTACCTTGGCAAGATCAACTCGAATTCCAGTGGCAGAGAGAAAGTATCCCAGAAATATTCCCTCTTCCCTCATCATGTGCCATTTTATTGTACTAAGAGAAACATGTGTTTTTTTGCATATTTTTGTTACGTTTTCTAATTTTTCCAATCCTTCTTCAAATGAGTCCCAGTATGGAGTAAATTAATCCATATAAATCTTGACACTGTCATCAAACAGATTAGAAAAAAAATCCCAATTTTACCTCTGAAATGTTGCAGGCTCATTACAAATACTAAATGGGAGGACTCGATATGTGAAAGTTCCCCAAGGGCATGTGAAGGTAGTTTTATCTTGATCCTCAGGGGCTATCTGGATATGATTATAACCACTAAACCCATCTAGGAAGGAGAATAAATTCTTCTCGGCTAAAGTATTTAGGACTTGGTCAATAAATGGCAAAGGGAAATGATCCTTTTGGGTAGCTTTATTTAATTCTCTGCATTCCACACAGATCCACACTTACCATTATTTTTAGGAATAATAACCATCGAGGACACCCATTGACTGTCTAAGATAGGGTAAATAAATCCTACATATAGTAACTTCTGAAGCTCATCTTTAGCAACGTTCTTTAAGGAAGGGTTCATTCTTCTCTAGGGTTGTCTCACAGGTTGAAAATATTCTTTAATGTATATATGATGAGTGCATAAATCGATAGATATCCCCTTCATATATTTATAATCCCAAGCGAAGGATTCCTTATGGTCTTGAAATACTTTAATGATATTTTCTATCTGGGATGCCGAAATATTTGGGTTAATGTTAAATGTTTTCCATGGTTTGATTTCAATAGGGACACTATCATGAGACTAGGTTGCAGGTATATTTTCAAATATTATTTTATGATTCAATGGTTTCCTGCATATTACATCTCATGATAGATTATAGTAATTGGCAAGTTGAGTAAAAAATGGAATGGGGATCCTGGATGAAAGTACTGATGGTATCATCCTTCACTTCTGTTTTAAAATAAATGGCTTTTCTAATGGTAAGGACTAGTCTTAGTTCTTCGTTTTCAGGTTCTGATACTTCTAAGGGTGGGCGTTTTTCATTTAGATGATGGTTTCCCTGATGCACTTGGTTCTGTAGGAGGATAAAGAGTGGCATTATTTGTGACCTTCCTATAAGATATAACCATGTTTCCTGACTGACACCCGATATAGGTGTCTCCAATTGGAAGCCAAGGTATTCCTAAAATAAAAGGGTGACCACCAACTGGGAACTATGTCTGTAATACCAAGAGATCAATGGGATAGTTCCATGAGTAAAATGAAATGGTGATGTCTTACAACTTCCCTAATGGCCTTACTATAGATTTTTCTGCCAATTCTAAGGTAGTAGGATTTGGTTTAAGATTCCTTAGACCTAATGTATGCATAGTTTCTGAGGTGATAACATTTATTTCGGCTCCCAAATCTACCAGCACATTTGGAATTTCAATTATTTTAATCTAAAAATGTCAGGATTGGATTCCCTAGATACCTATATTTAACAGCTATAGACCTCCCCAGCATTATGTCATACAACTTCCCCATAACATGAATGGTGAGAAGATCCCTATATTTCTTTCCCAGATTTTTGGAGCAATATTATTTGAGTTTTTTTGCATAAATTAGTACATCCCTCATAGCTTGAAGTAAGGGGATTTTGAAAAAAAATCTTTGTATCTCCCCTATAAATTCAAAATATGTTCGAGGGTTCTATTTACTTAGGGATAGTCTTTCAGAATAAGGCAGATTAGCTTGACATCCCTGAACAATAGTCGGTAGAGGAGAGGGTTGATTTATAGAGTCTTGGTTTGATTCATCCCCAACTATCGGAGGTGATGGTTCCATGACTTCGTCATCAACTTGTTCAATGATAATTGGTGAAGTATGAACGTTCACTACCCGATCATATCGTAGGTTTATCTTGTTACATTCTATGGTAGAGATATGCTATATGAAGGAAGGTTGATAATGTGAGCCTGTTGAACTCCCTTATTGTTAGGATTTGGATTAGGTTGGAAAGGAAGCTGAGGACGAATGAGAGGATTACTGGAAGGAATATTAGAAGGAATTTGCAGTTGTTGTTGTGTCATGGGTTGGGGAAACTTTCCTGGAGGAGAAGGTCCACGCCAATTATGGGACGAAGGGTTTGAGCTAGTTTGAGGGAACCAGGACTACCAAGGTGGCTATTGAAAATAATGAGGCCATGCAGGAGAAAAAGGTATTGAATAAGGACCAATATTTAAATTAATGAAATAATGAGAAAGATATTGAGGAAGACATTGACTCATATTTGGTGGTCGCAGCTGCCATGAATTCTTGGATCCCATGAAGTACAATTGATCCACCTATTCTTTTTATCCGTGAAGGACTGCCTTTAGTCATGGAAGAGAAGGACATGAGATGGTAGAATGACTCTATTCACATATTTCACAAGCCTCTACAGTGTTTAATGGACATTCCTTCAACATATTTTTCTTCTTGCATTGCAGGAAAAATATGGCCATGGTATTCTCCAATTCCATTTGCTTCAGATTTTCTTGAAAAGTGTCAATATGAGTGGATAATGTGCTCAATATATCGGTCCTCAAATTGTCCAAAAAAATTACGATTTCTGCCTTTGTAACTCCCCCAATGGATGTCTTCAGGGACCAAATTCCTTGTTCTTTCCTTGCAACTCCTCGTGAACACTAAATGCATAACTCGCAGATGGTATTAAAATTTTCTTTTGATATATCCCCTTTTCCTACTATGTTCAAAATATCCAGATATTATTTTTGTAATGCCCGAAGAAGGATACTTTTCAAGATGTCCCTGTCCAAGTTACTATGGCCTGATCTCTGCAAAGTATATTTGAAACGTTCCACACAATCTTCCATATTCTTGTCTTCCTTCTGCATAAATTTAAATGTTTTTTCCTTGATATCACGAGATTTACAGTAATTCTAATACTTCTCCAGGAATATATTTTTCATTTCATCCCATGAGGAGATAGTCCCCCCCCCTAAAACCATAAAACATCGCAGGGTCATCGCTTTTAAGGTAGTAGGGAATATTTCCAATTTATGAACATCAACTATATAATTGTACCCCCGACAGACAATGTCAAATTCAAAAAATAATGTGTCTAGATATTTAGAGGAAAGCCCATGGAAATTAGGCAATTTTGTCAAAGGAATTGGATTCATCGGTGCATCACCTCTAATATCCCGATTTGGAATGTGATCGAGGAAGTTGCACATGCCATGAATATTTTTCAATATTGAATCAAGAACTCAATAGGTTCTATAACAGATTATTGGAGGAGTTTTTCAACAAAAGGTTGAGGTTGTTTAACATCGCTTCCCTGATCACGTAGCGATGCAAATTCCTTTAAATCTTCTTCTCCTGCACTTGGAATGCTCAATTCCTCTGATTCCCTACTTACCACTTCCTCTCCTTCTTCCATCAAAAGGAGTACTTCATCTTCTCCCAATACCTTGCTTGCTACTTCTTCTTCTGTCATTGAAATGGGTTCCTCTGCTACCGAGGGTAGTACTGGTTGCACAACAAATTGCCCTTTGGATTTCTTCTAATTTCTTACCTTGAAAATGAACTGTGAATATGGTTCTGATTCAGCTTTTGAGATGAGTTCTTGGATATAGGTAATCCTTCCTAAATCATTCCTTCCTCTCTTTTGGGGTCCTCCTCTACACCTTTTTTCAGATCTCTATTCATACAATTGGTGAAAAGAAATGAATTCAAACAGTTCTTGCAGCACAAGACCTAGGGAAAGGTGAAAATTCAGTCACCGGGATTACAGATAGGGTGTTAAAAAATAGAAATAAAGAAAAAAAGAAAAAAAAATCAAGAAATATTAAGCTTGGGACCTGGAGCAGGGCAAGAAAAATTCCTTCCCCATGATGAAAGAGTATCCCCTAAGAAATCAACATCAAAGAAAAGAAATTAAAACTCAGGACTTGGAGCAAGGTGAAACTTCTCTCCCCAGGACAAGAGATTGATCTTGAGACCAATATGAATTGTATTTTTTCACCTTTTATAGCCTTCCCGACAACAAAGCCAAAATTTTGGTGTCCAAGTGTGAATGATATTATTCAACCCTTTCCCACATTACTTATCAATATGGGATGCACTTGGCTATTGCAAGGCTAATGTGAAAAATATATGTAGATGAAAACTACACAATCCTGTATCGATCATGAATTCGATATGCTATGTAAAACAAAAAAACCTTTGTAACAAAAATGAATTGATAACAAAAATAAATTATAAAATAGTGACTAATCCACAACAAATAATAATTACAACAATCACATTTACTGTCACAACAAATAAAGAAGGACACGATACAGTAAAAGAAACTAATCACACACATAACTAGAAAGAACTTGGTTAGGAGAGTGAGGAAAATTCCTTCATTAGGGTTGTGGTATAATAAAAACCTCATGAATGAATCAGAAAGACAAATTGCATTAACTTGAAAAAAAAGTCATGTTATAGATTCCCTATTCTCTCATTAGCCAACCCTCGATTCACAACTTTGTAATCTCTCTTATAGAAATTATTTTAGTAATAGTTCATGAAATTACGATACCTATTACCTACATTTACATATTGGTTATGACAAAAAAAACCGAATGCAAAATATATCAGAGAATGGATCTAAAGTTGTTCCATCGTTGCAGCACTGTCCCAAGGTAGTGCTGCCATGTCGATAACTTTCCCTGGAATTGCGAACTTGGTAATTCAACATCTGAATTTGCAGGAATAATTAAATTAGAAATTTTCTTTCATAATAATCCCCACAAATATGGCTCATTGACTAAATAATCCAGAAAGACATGACAAGGGGTATACCTATGCACTTTAGGACATAAATTGAATGTTAATGGTACAAATGGAGAAGAGAAATAGGAAGAAATGGAAAGAATAGATGTGAAATTTTAGTTCCCACCACATAATTGCATGAATTTGTTGAGGAATCATAGGGTTGTGGAAGGACTCTAGGAGTTGATAGATTCTTGTGCTGATAAATAATTACCATGCAGAGATATTTGCGTAGTGAAAAATTTAAATCAACATAAGAAGAGAATGGGGAAGGAAATGAGACTAACTCCCCAGATCATGGAATATGATATGGATAAGGTAATCCTAGAATTAGGATCCGATGCCAAAATGTCATGTAAGAAAACTTGGGAGTTAATGGGAAGAATAAGGTTTCAATGGTTGTCGACCCAGTTCAGGATGGTTAACCAACAAAAGATCCTCCCTATGGGAAGGTTACCTAGCATTGTAGTAGATATTGAAGGAGTGCACGTTGTTGCAGATTTCAAGGTGATTGAAATTGTAGATGATTGCAACCCCTAATTAGCGCTTCTTGGATTTCATTGGGCTTTTGATACTTTGGAGATAATAAATTTTAAGAAGAGATAAATAGTGTTAAAAAAATAGTATATGAGCGGCATTGTTCCTTTAGATCCATCAAAAGGAGCTCCCTATATAGATTTTGTCCAAGATGAGTACTACGATGCAAATGACAACAACATTTATTAGATAAAAACTAAGGAGTAATATTGTATTAATTCCATCATAGAAGCTAAACTAAGCTGGGAACATGGCAGTTCCTGCTCTTCATATTTCGAGGAAAAATTGGAAAATTGGTAGAATAGGTTCATGAAGTATATACAAGACGATGCACGAGAATCACAAAATAACTTCTCTCCATAACTTCGTAGGTATGTAGTATACCATATTATGATGGGATAGGAGATGTAAGCCTTTTTCTTGAGGTATAAATGATATATTTACACCCACATTTAAATTGTCGATCGAGGGTCATAAGAATTAGAGGCGTAGCACAATATATGCCAGAATACGGCATCGGGGATTTGTGAAATCAAAACCCTAGAAATAATTTGAAAGGGAAATCATGCAGGAAAAGGAATAAGACATTTCAAAGTAGACATACTGCAGAAAATAAAGGATGCAAAGCCTCTTAATGAACTAATGCTACACTATGAATATGAAAGCATGAAAAAATTTTCTATTTCAAGCATTTAAAATCTGTATTAAAATGGTACTTTAAGATTTGTACTTAAAATGTTGCTTCCAAATTATGCAAGTACTGTTTATGGAAAGGAATCGTAAGTGTATGGAAATATTCAATTCATACGTTTAAATTTATTGAATGAGGATATCTTCAAGAGTATTCTTGGACACTTGAATAATGTTAAGAATGTGTTTAAACTAATCTTGGCTTTTAAATAAATGTGATTTCCTTACAATCCCAAGATCAATCCATAAAATAATTTAAATTGTTTATGAGTGTCCAATAATACAAATATTAAATTAAATGAAACCCTTGTTTATTTTTATCCTCATCTTGAATCCTTGGTACTTAACATACATTTCATTATAAAATATCCTGAACAAGGAAAAAGTGAAATTGAGGAAGAGAAGCACTTGCTAATTGGTAATCTACTTAACTGCTGGAATAGAAATAAATTCTAGATTAACACCAGCATAAAATTTATCTAGCCTATGCAAGCATAAAGGAAATTTGTGAAATGGAATTGCAATGTTCAAAGAAGTTTAAATTAGTTGATTGTAGTGTTCAAAGAAGTTTAAATCCATTGATGGACAATTCATGAAGTTTATAAATCCCTTTGCAATCAAAAATATATTTGTCAAACACAAAAAATGATAATGATGAGAGACAAAAATAAGAGAAATGTTGGATAACTAATATCATTCAGAAATAAATTCTAAAGTATCAGCATCACTGAATTCATAAACCAAACCTTCATAACCAAATAGAAAAATTCTTGCAGAAAATGTAAATCACACTCAAACACAATGTGGGAATGAAATGCAGTAAAAGAAATGAATAAATTCTAAGTAATCTAAGCAGTGAGTTGACTCATGGGCCCAATCACCCAGTTCAATTCTCCTGAAAATAACTACATTAACACACCAACCCAGAAATTCAAGATAACCTATAAATTTTAATTAAATACGGATTCAAATTACAGAAATCCAATTGAAAAATATTCAGTCAAAACTGTTGGGAAAAATACTGAGAGGGGAGGGGGTGAATCAGTATTTACTGCATATTCAAAACTTTTACTTTTTCTTGCTTCTAAAACCCATACGCTACTTTCCTGAAACAGACTCACGTATATACGCGGATACCCTTTATGAAACTCGCGTATACACAGATATCTAATTATGTTATTAGATCTTCACTTAAATCATTCCATCATTCATTCATCAGATGTTTAATAAACAGTAAGCATGTGCAGTAAGAAATAAACCATCACACAAAGCATTACGCATGAACACCAGGATTTTTAGGTGGAAACCCAAGTCGGGAGAAAACCACCGCTGCAGTTGCTCAGCCTTCAATATTTTATTATAGAGAAAACATCTTACAACATATGTGCTGGCGCAGACTTGACCAGCACGCAGGCACCCACCTGCGCTCGTTTACCAGCCTCTCCTGGAAGGGAGCTCCAACCCCCTGACTCGTTTACCAGCCTCTCCTGGAAGGGAGCTACGACCCCCCCGATCTCGTTTACCAGCCTCACCTGGAAGGGAGCTACAACCCCTTGACTGAAGGCTACAACCCTCAGCACCTCTATGGACCACGTTTCATCAATTTTCACACTGGATCCAAAGCTTCCTCTAGGACACCACTTGCAGGCCACGTTTCATCAAATTTTCATACTGGACCCACTCCACATACTTAAGCTCAATCATACAACCAGACTGATACAGACAACTTAGAACTGTAGAATACAGATAGCAGTAACACAGCAGAATAGATCAAACATTTCTTACCACAGACTTCAGCAAACCCTAGTTTGCATACGCACTTTCCTTTCACTGATGTCGCGTATATACGCGCTTCCGTTCACACAAACCAGCGTATACTTCTGTACATTCTACAGATCCAATTTTATTGCACATACACGCTTTTTCTTCAGCGAAGCCGCGTATATACGCGCTTCCTCTTCGGCGAACTAGCGTATGGTTCTTCAGAACTTTTATGTCATTGCAATTCTTCACAGCAGATACATCACTTCAGATTTTACCCTTTATCTCAGACAGATGTTCGCCTCATCACAGATCTAATCATTCCATCAACAGATCTAGCAAATACAAGTACAAATCAGATCTAGATCCCCTTCTTCATCATTGGTGCATCATATATTCAGATTTATCATTCAACTGTAACCCTTTCCATTCAGATCTACTTCAGAGAGAAGTATTCATTCAAGCTCAGACATCTTGCACCCACACCCATGATTTGCACAATGAATTTCTTCTCTTTATATAGGTCTACCCTTTTTCAATACCATGAGCCCATTTTTCAATACCATGAGCCAAAACAATACCATGAGCCCAAAACTACATTACTTCCGATGGTATTCCTGGACGGGGTCATTTAGACGAATCATTACCCAATACAATGGGTCAATACCATGGTGGTTACCCCTGGTTTTGCACTTTATGAGCGCTTTTTGCCCATACGCGACTTGGCACGTACTTTACCGCGTGCATACGCGACTTCTCCTAGGCAAATCCGCGTATGCCTTGAGACATACTCTTTTCATCATAGATCTAGCACATATTGAATTCCTTTCTTCATTACCTTCTATACTCTCTGTAGATACATCATATTTTCATCTTTAAACAGGTTCATCAAGGCATATTCTATCAAGCACAACTTCATCAAGTAATTTGCCATCATCTTCATCAGGTGGGTTGCCATTCAAGAACAACTCTCTACATCATATTGTCAAAAAACATCATATCACATCAGATTTACATCATTTACCAAGTCCATCAAGTCAAGAATAACTTCATCAGGTGGATTGCCATCAAGGACAACACAAGTCAACAATCTCATGTCTTCATCTTCATTCAATGGGTTGCCATCAAGGACAACACTCTGCATCATATTGCCAACAATCTCCCCCTTTGGACTTGATGGCAACCACGATGGTGTTTGGTTACCACAACAGATAGGTACATTAATAATACAATGACACCATGTCACATTCCCCATTTTTGACACCATTCTTTCTCTTCATTCAAACACCATGTCACTCTCCCCCTTTGACATCAAGGGAAAAGGGTGGATCAAAACCAACATACTCTCCCCCTTTTCTCCTCATGTGGAAGAAGCATTCTGCAGTTCTGATATATACTGAAGTGACCAAGCTCCCCCTGATTTCATGCTGAATCTTCAAACATATTTTTCAATAAATTACATGACTCTATGAACTTCCTATCACCAAACACTCATACTTACATCAAATATCCAAGCAAGTGGATTTACGTATGAGAATCAAGTACCCAACCAAGTGGGTTTACACATTCCAACTCAGCTACCCAACCAAGTGGGTTTACAAAAATTGACTCAGCTACCCAACCAAGTGGGTTTACAAATTTGACAAGTCCTTACATGACTGCATATTACAAAGTTTATATCATGGGTCTCAACTTGACCTTTTCATCAAACTACAAATATAACTTTAAGACCAACACCAGAAAGTCCTCAAGAAAGAGAACATATATCAGAACCACCATAATGCCAACAGTGCATTATACTCAGCAAAGCTAATGCTCCCCCTGAACCTGTGCATCCAAGCATCCTTTCCATATGACTAAGGTCATCCTTTAGTTTGCATCCTGAACACTTTCACCAACAAATCATCAAGGCATCTTTATAAAAACATTAGAAATAGAATTATGAGAGCTGGAACACCACCAGAGATACCAAATAGTATCAGAGATACCAAAAAACACTGTAGATGTGCTGAAGAGAGCTGACTCCAAACAGAAAAATGTCAGCAATCAGACATACGCGATTTTTTGTGCATGAACTCGCGTATATACGCGATTGTGTTTCAGGAAATCCGCGTATCCATTACTTCATCTTTGTATAAAAAAAAAACCAACTGCAAATCAATAAAATAAATACAAACAACCAAATTTATGAAAATTTGTTCTTTTTTGACCGGGCAGAGAACACTCCCAAATTTTCCACATCAACGCTTCCCTCGCGCAGGTTTGGTAAAGATATCAACAACTTGTTTGGAGGAAACATACTCCAATTTCACCTTTTTCTCAAGCACTTGTTCACGTAAGAAGTGATATTTGATGGGAATGTGCTTGGTCTTGGAATGCATAACAAGATTCTTTGAGATACTGATAGCACTTGTATTATCACACATAATGGAGATAGGAGGTGAACATTTGATTTGAAATTCTTGTAGGGTTTGCATCATCCAAAGAAGTTGAGTGCAACATGATGCGGCAGCCACATAATCTTCTTCTGTTGTGGATAAGGCAATAGAGGTTTGCTTCTTGCTAAACCAAGATACTAACCGGGGCCCCATATAGAATGCACCACCACTAGTTCTTTTCCGATCATCAACACTTCCAGCCCAATCTGCATCAGTGTATGCATGAAGAGTAAGATCAGCATTCTTTGGATACCATGGTCCAAAGTCTTGATTTCCTTGTAGATATTTGAATATTCTTTTCACGGCCTGAAGATGAGACTCTTTTGGATTAGCTTGGAATCGTCCAACAATCCCAACTACATGCATGATGTTTGGTCTTGTCCCAGTGAGATAAAGTAGACTTCCTATCATAGATCTATATTCCGGTTGATTCACCGTGGGGGAATCATCATTAGCACTGAGATTCCATCCTCGTTATCATTGGTGTACTTACGTTTGCACTCTTCCATGCCATACTTTTCATAATTTGCTTAAGATATTTTTCTTGTGATAGAATATACCATCTCATAGCTTGATGCACTTGTGCGCCAAGAAAGAATGTTAGTTTCTCCAAGTAAGGACATTTCAAATTCTTTACGTACATTTGCCACATTCTTGACTCAGTAGATTCCTTCATTACTCCCAAAATGATATCATCAACATATACAACCACAATCAATAGTTTATCATTTTCAACTTTTGTGTATAAGTTGCTATCACAGAATTCTCTTGAAAATCCTTGTTGATGAAGATATTTGTCAAGACGATATTATCATGCGCAAGGGTTGGAGAGAGACCATAGAGCCTTTTAATGCACCAAACAAGATTTGCATCATTTCCCAAAATGAATCTCTCTGGTTGTTCTATATAAACTTATTCTTCAAGATCACCATTGAGGAAGGAAGATTTGACATCCATTTGATAGACTTTGATTTGTTGAGAACTTGAAAGAGCTAGAAACATTCTTATGGCTTCAAGTCTAGCAACAGGAGCAAAAGTTTCTTCAAAGTCTATACCTTCTTGTTGAGTGTACCTTCGTGCACTATTCTAGTCATTTTCACAACATCCCCATTCTCATTTAACTTGTCTTTGAAATCCATTTAGGTCCAATGATATCATTTTTATCCCGTGGTCTTGGTACCAATTCCTAAGGATAAGTGTTTGCTCTTTCTAAATTGACTTGGCTCTTCATTCATGGCTTGCCTCCAACATTCATCTTTGCTTGCTTGATTGACATTGTGTGGTTCAATTGTGGATAGGAGTGCCAAATGATTAGAAGATCCCACAAGAGTTCTCCTTGTTCATACACCAGATTCCTTGTCACCCAAAATTTGAGATTCAGGATGATTCTTTTAAACATATCTGGATGGAGCTTTTTCAGATAGATCATCTTCAGGTTCTTCATTGGATCCACTGTCTATATCATTGCTATCTGATGTAGAAGGCCATATGTCGCTATCATCTTCTTTTGTTGTTTGTTTTTCTTTTTTAGGAGCTGCAGGAGACTCATCAATAACAACATCAATACATTCAACAACCTTTCGAAGCCTTTTATTGTAACATGTGAATGCTTTGCTTGACGATGAGTAACCAAGAAATATCCCTTCTTCAGATCTAGGTTCAAACTTGCCAAGATTTTCATCATTATTTTTGATAAAGCATTTACTTCCAAAAACTCTAAAATGCTTCATGGAGAATTACCATACCGTAGTTCATATGGAGTTTTGTCACTATTTACCCGAACGTGAGCCTCATGGAGTTCGTTGGGCCGCCGTATGTGTCGCTTCTCCCAAGGTGTTCCGCAATCATCGAGCATAGCTCTAGCCATTTGTTGAATTGTTCTATTCATTCTTTCATGCCATTTTGTTGTGAGCACTGCTGCAGAGAATTGTCTTTTTATGCCATGTTGTTCAAAAAATTCAAAGAATTCATTTGATGTATATTCTCCTCCTCGATCGCATCTAAGACACTTGATTTTTAGATCTAATTCATTTTTAACTAATGCTTTGAAGATCTGAAATTTTTCAAATGCTTCATCTTTGTGTTTAATGAGCCCGATCCAACACATTCTAGAGTAATCATCAATAAATAAGATATAGTATTCTTCCCCACGTGGTGACTTTTTTCTCATAGGTCCACATATGTCAGTATGAATGAGTTCAAGAGGCTCACTTGATGATCCTTCTTTGGCATTAAATCGTACTCTGGTCTGCTTACCGAATTGACAAGATTTGCATATGATACTTTCTGGTAGATTAATATTGGGAAGACCACGAATAGCTTGAAGTCTGCTTGCTTTGTTGATTTGAGAGAAGCTCAGATGCCCCAGCCTTCTATGCCATAGCCAATTTTCTGAAGACTTGCTCAAGTAACATTGATCTATGCCGTTCAGTACATACAGGTTGCTAGGATTTCTTTTTCCTTTTATAATGATTTTACCTGTATCAAGATCACGAACCACACATTCTTTTGAACTAAAGACCACTTCTGTTCCTTGATCACACATTTGACTTACACTTAACAAGTTATGCCTTAATCCATCCACATACATGACATCATTAGTCTTCACCTTTTCTTTTAGAAATACTGACCCTTTTCCTTTAATTACAGCAGGAGTATCATTTCCAAATGTAACTTTCTTTTCCTTTTCTAGAGCATTATATGTAAGAAGTTTGCTTTTGTCACCTGTCATGTGTCTTGAGCACCCACTATCAATGTACCATTGATTTTCTTCACCTTCTGCAAATAATGCTATCCCACAATTTTCAACCTGTATTTATTTCTTTTTCCATACTTTAGAGCTTGAGGGAACGTGTTCTTTTGGCTGGACCTTGCTCCTGCATTCAGATTCTTCATGACCAAAGTTATTGCAATAAGTACATTCAACTTCATTTTGAAGAGGAGAAAAGTTGTTATAGGTGTTCTTCTTTGGTTCAATATTCATCCTTTTCTTTCTTTCTTCTCTTGTCATGATGGTTTTATATGCAACACATTGAACATCTTTATGACCAAAATTGTGACATGAGAAACATTGTCCATTGAAGTAGAAATTTCTGCGATCATGAAATCTTCTATTTGAATTTACCTGTTGGTTGTTGCCTTTTGGAGGGATCTCCCTGTTAGTGATCCTTGATTTGAGATGATCATGCTTTACCTGTAAAGATACTTTGTTCCCTTGCTGAGTGGCTGAGTGAAGAGAACCATTTGTGACTGCTTTCAGATAATTTGGTGCTGAAGTCTGGGAAGATTCCCCAGTATATCCAAGACCTATTTTTATAAGAGGAGACCTTTGTGTCTTGATAATCTCATCTAAGGTTTCTGAACCTTTAGCAAATCTAAGATTGAGAGTCTTCACTTTCTCATTATCTTTCCTTAGACTTACAACTTCACACTCCAATTCCTCAATGCGTTTTTCCTTGGCTTCAAGCTGATTTTCAAGAGTCTCTATGATTATGTTCTTTTCTTCTAGGCTTACTTTGAGTTTATTGTTTTCTTCAAGAAAATCATTGTCCTCTAGAGCATCCACAAAAGTATCCTTTTCTTCTCTTTGTTCAAAAGCCATGAGAATTCTAAAGTCTTCTTCACATTCTTCCTCACTATTAGATGATCCATCACCGTCTTCATTAGTATAATAACTTTTTCTTGTGCTAGATCGATTCTTATTCCTTCTTGCTACTTCTTTTCCTTTAGCCGATGTTTCTTTATAAGGACACTTTGCAGCATAATGACCAACTCTTCCACAATTGAAACATTTGAAAGGAAGCTTACCTTTGAAATTTCCGGTACCTAGTTGAAGTCTTCTCACAAAATTTGCTTCTTCTTCTTCTTCAGATATATAGTTGGATTCTTTGACAACTTCCTTTTCTTTTCCTTTTGCAGATGCCTTAAAAACAACTTCTTTGATTTGAGAAGGGCCTCCTTGCCTCATTTCAAAAGCAGTCAGAATACCATGTAATTGAACAATAGTAAGAGTTTGCAGATCTTGCCTTTCTTCAATAGCTGAAACTTTAGAGTCAAATTTTAAAGTCAAGGATCTTAAGAATTTTTCCACCAGAGTAGTATCGGTTATGGTTTCACCCAAATTTCTCATCCGATTTACAATATCATCTAGACGAAGAAAGAAACTGGCAACATTTTCATCACTATGCATCTTCAAATTTTCATATTCGATTCTAAGAGTTTGGAGTTTTGCATTTTTTACCTTTGTATCTCCTTCATAGCTTAGAATGATTTTGTCCCATATCTCTTTTGCTGAATGTATCTGCATCACTTTAGAAAATTCTGATTCAAACATGCTTCCTAATAAGACATTCACTGCTTTGGCATTGATTTCATACTTATTTCTTTCAGCAGCATCAGTAGGAATACTTGCCGGGTATTGATAACCTTCTTCCACGATTGCCCATACATCTGCACCAAGACTTTGCAGATATGCTTTTGTACGTACCTTCCAGAATATCAGATTGCTTCCATTGAACAGAGGTGGCTTTATAGACATTACTCCTTCTTGACTTCCCATTGCGACGGATCTCCTTCAAGCGATCAAGCTTCTGCAGAAGCACTTGGCTCCGATACCAATTGTTGGGAAAAATACTGAGAGGGGGGGGGGGGTGAATCAATATTTACAGCATATTCAAAAATTTTACCTTTTCTTGCATACGCTACTTTCCTGAAACAGACTCGCATATATACGCGGATACCCTTTATGAAACTAGCGTATACACAGATATCTAATTAGGTCATTAGTTCTTCACTTAAATCATTTCATCATTCATTCATCAGATGTTAAATAAACAGTAACCATGTGCAGTAAGAGCAGAGCAAACCATCACACAAAACATCACACATGAACACCTGGATTTTTAGGTGGAAACCCAAGTCGGGAGAAAACCACCGCTGCAGTTGCTCAGCCTTCAATATTTTATTATAGAGAAAACATCTTACAACATATGTGTCAAGGATCTGTACACGCAGCACCACATGCGCCGTTTACCACCATCCCTGAAGGGAGCCTCATCCCCATTGCCATCAGCCTTCTCTCCTTCCAGCGTGAGCTACGCCCCCACTCGCTTTACAGCCTCTCCTGGAAGGGAGCTACAACCCCCTTGACTGAAGGCTACAACCCTCAGCACCTCTATGGACCACGTTTCATCAATTTTCACACTGGATCCAAAGCTTCCTCTAGGACACCACTTGCAGGCCACGTTTCATCAAATTTTCATACTGGACCCACTCCACATACTTAAGCTCAATCATACAACCAGACTGATACAGACAACTCAGAACTGTAGAATACAGATAGCAGTAACACAGCAGAATAGATCAAACATTTCTTACCACAGACTTCAGCAAACCCTAGTTTGCATACGCACTTTCCTTTCACTGATGTCGCGTATATACGCGCTTCCGTTCACACAAACCAGCGTATACTTCTGTACATTCTACAGATCCAATTTTATTGCACATACACGCTTTTTCTTCAGCGAAGCCGCGTATATACGCGCTTCCTCTTCGGCGAACTAGCGTATGGTTCTTCAGAACTTTTATGTCATTGCAATTCTTCACAGCAGATACATCACTTCAGATTTTACCCTTTATCTCAGACAGATGTTCGCCTCATCACAGATCTAATCATTCCATCAACAGATCTAGCAAATACAAGTACAAATCAGATCTAGATCCCCTTCTTCATCATTGGTGCATCATATATTCAGATTTATCATTCAACTGTAACCCTTTCCATTCAGATCTACTTCAGAGAGAAGTATTCATTCAAGCTCAGACATCTTGCACCCACACCCATGATTTGCACAATGAATTTCTTCTCTTTATATAGGTCTACCCTTTTTCAATATCATGAGCCCCTTTTTCAATACCATGAGCCAAAACAACATTACTTCCGATGGTATTCCTGGATGGGGTCAATTAGGCGGATCACTACTCAATACAATGGGTCAATACCATGGTGGTTACCCCTGGTTTTGCATTTTAAGAGCGCTTTTTCCCATACGCGACTTGGAACGTTGTTTCCCGCGTGCATACGCGACTTTCCCTAGACAGATCCGTGTATGCCTTGAGACATACTCTTTTCACCATAGATTTAGCACAAGCTGAATTCCTTTCTTCATTGTCTTCTGTACTCACTTTAGATACATCAGATTTCCTTCATCAAGAACATATTCTATCAAGCACAACTTCATCAAGTAAGTTGCCATCATCTTCATCAAGTGGGTTGCCTTTCAAGGAAAACACTCAGCATCATATTGTCAACAAACATCATATCACATCATATTTACATCATTTACCAAGTCCATCAAGTCAAGAATAACTTCATCAGGTGGATTGCCATCAAGGACAACACAAGTCAACAATCTCATGTCTTCATCTTCATTCAGTGGGTTGCCATCAAGGACAACATTCTGCATCATATTTCCAACAAAAACAAATAATACAAATACTGGAATGTTGGCTTCAGTCCATGATCTAGAATTTATTGCAATCCCATCATCTTCTACTCTCTCCGATCCCAGCTCTACCTCTCTACTCCTACGCAGTGCTTTTTTTTCTACTACACTACTCTCCCTATGAGTGTGCAACTTCTCCATTATATAGAAGCAATGCTACTTTTGATTAAATGGGTCGATTGTTACATAGGATATAAATTTAGGATACAAATCAATTAAAATCGAAACAAGAAGATTCACTTCCAATTTGAGATTGGTGCAATCTTGGCTTCTGTAGGTAATTTGACCTTCCTATTGCTAGTGCACAAAATGCATAGCTGCCCGAGGCATCACACTATTGGAAAGTCAACACAGGAACTACTTCATCATACTTCCTGCCACATGGGTGGTAATATGAGTTTCATTGTTATCAGAGACTTTAGCCAAGCCAAAATCTGCAATCTTGACATTGAAGTATTTGTCATGTAAAATGTTGTTGGCTTTGGACAATATGTTCCTCGAATTATTTGTACATATAAGAAAGGCAATTCCAAAAATAATTTTCATTTTCGTTGGCCATATCATAGAGATGGCAACTTGTTTATCAGAAGAGCTTGATGAAGGCTATGCTTTTCCTTCTGTGCCTCTTATAAAACCATTAAGCTTGGCTTATCCCCATCTGATGATGTCTGGTTGCAAACCATGCGTGCTATGGGTGACACAACTAGTAACTGTGATCCGCAAAAAGCTAGCTGAAGCTCTCGCAAGCGTTTAAGCATTGGCTCTAGGATGGGGACAAACAATGTTCGAGATTCCAGCCCTTTATTTAATGTGGCAAGGGTGAAACCATGAATTATCCAAGGATTGGTGATTATACAATTGTATGAGCGCTTGCAGCAAACAAAATCACTGAAACCATTGAAACCAATGTGCATCCTAAGCTCCAGAATTGATCTTATCTCTATCCAGAATAATAGCACATTTCCGCTATAATTTCTCTGTTGTAATCATAGCCTATTGGATTTCATTGAAGTGCACTTTAACAGCCCCTTTCAAAGAAACTAAATTAAGTGTGGCTTTCTTAATATCAATTTCAACACAGATTTGTAAGCCTATTCACAAATTAATGCTCAAGGCTCCTCACTATAATGACTTATTTCTGCCTTCTTGCACACAAGATTCTCACATGCCCGTTAGCTGAAGCTCAATGGAAATTATGAAGTGCGCATATGAGTTTTTCTCCTAGGCACCCCAAATTCAACAAATCGTAATGAAAAAGATATTCATTCAAGGACTTTCCATCAGGAGATATATTAACAAACATAAATATCTTTGAATCTATTCCTAGGCAAGGTTGGAGAAGATATGTGGGTTTTGAGTTTTTGTATGGTACATGCTGCTCCTTTTTTGGAAATTGCAAAAATTACATCTCCATACATGCCAACTCTTATTAATAATTTGAATTTATTTTAGGCGATCTCCAATAGAGCCACTATGGAAAAATACATTCACTTGTAGCCAGATCAACTAGATGTAGATTCTTTTGCCTTTATTTTCTTAGTATCTGAGATAAAACCTTGATGCTTTGACCCCTAGAAAGAAAAAACGAAAAAGGAACACCAATAACACGAGCCATATCTACATAATTGTATATAAACATCATTTTATCCAAGAGTCGTTGTGGAAGATAACCATCCTTCTGATAATATACAACAAGCCTTCTCCTTGTCTCTAAAACAAGTTGAACTGAAGTCTGCCTTCAATCGTTGCTTCCTTACTCTCTTGTGTACTATATTGTATGGATGAGAAATAGGTTTCCCTCACATGAAGACGATTATTTATAATACAGCCCAGGAATGGGAACTCTGTTGTTTTTAATCTCTCTGCTACCTACCACCAAGAAGACATTCATTAATGAAATTTACACAAAAATACTCTTAAAAATAATTAACAATAAGAATTTATAAATAAATAGTTATTGTCTCTAATGCCTGTAATATTCAACTTAAAAGGACAAAAACATTAGGTACAAGCATATAATTATTTGATAAAAACCATAAAAATTTGGACGAAAAGGTAGCTCAAAATCCCCCCACATGGATATTCTTGCATGTCCTCATGCAAACCAAACCATTAAACTATAAAATTATGTAAGAAGGTAGGGGAAATCTTTGAAGATTAAGAGTGTTAGAAAAACATTACAGTGAGTAAAGATGAAGATGGCTAGTATTGCAATGCATTCATTAACCTGCAACATAACTTTTACAATGACAATGAAAACCATGTTACAGTTCTAATGAAAGTATCGATTATAGGAATGATGAAACAAGAATAGGTACTGAAAGTAGAGATTATGGAGAAAATTGCACATACCTGATGTCATTTCTTAAATGAATTCTCTATTTCATTTCTACCCAAAGTCTTATGATAAGAATCAAATTTTGTTGAAAAGTGCAGTTTCAAAAGACTACCATAAGGTTCTTGTACCTAATATAACAATCTTGTACCTAGGTCATGCAACACACATTTAGTGGAAACGACCATCAATACACATTGCTGCCAATAAACACCTTGTGAAGAAAAATCATTGAGTATTTCATCACTCCAAATACCATATAAATTAAAGTTATGATAACAGAAAAGTGAAATAAAAATAGAGTAATATGACACTTTACTAGACCAATCAACAACCTCTTTAATGAACACTCTAAATTTCGTTGTCATTTAGATGCAAAACTAGATTTCTTCTTAGTCTGGTACAAAGAATTACCTTCACTAAGGGTACCACTTCATTAAAGATTCATGATTTTTGAAAGCTAGATCTCGAAGCATCAGGTTCAAATCGTCTTAAAACCATTTTCCAGGAAAAAGGATGAGGTTTCACGGAAAGAGAAGGATAACGAAGCAAATCATAGTATGTAATTATCTTTAATACTAGAGACATGGCCCTGCTTCCTGCAGGTTTCCATAACCTCACTAGCGATGTCTTTTGACCCAAGGAAATGTATGTGTCCCACTTACTAAATATAGATTTAGAGTTATCTTATTTGAATTTTAGATGAAGGCCACTATCATGTCTTGGTAACCAGCTGATGGCAATTCCACTCACAAGAAGTAACATGGATGAACAAGCCAGCTCGTGATGAGACCTCCTATCTTCCAGCTTTTGGGTGAAAGCCATTACTCTAGCTCGCTGACTAGCAACAATAATGTTATCCCTGTTAGGCCTCATGATCATGATAGGTCGGCTCATCACTGAACCTCCTATCCTCTCCTAAATATTTTGTAAGCTCTAATTAGGATTAACATTAAAGGTTACTTAATAAGTGGGGAGAAAGATCTACTCCTGAAGAGTACATGATGGTGTGAAAAAGTTTTTAATGAATAATAATTGCTCGCTAATTACTCTACCCAAGAGACTTATTGAAGATATCCTAGATAATGACTGAAAGATTCCTTGAGTTGATAATGCTATTGTTCTCATTAATAGCTCATTATGATCTTTACAAGAGTGGTCCAACATAAGGGGGTTTTTCAATAGTACGTTCCAAGGGAATCTGAAAACATATATCTCAGATGACAACTCATTTGGAGAGATTAATCCTAGTTACTTTTGAAAAATCATGAGGTATTAGAGTGAATATTTCTTAACAAGATTTGTCACAAATGTGTGTGTTAACAACTAATGTGGATCAAAAGTAGTTTTAGCGGCCCAAATTTAAAAATTAAAACCCTAATATCATTATTATAAAATCTTTTATTCATGGAATTTTATTCTTCTACCCTACCCTACCCTAAGAAGCAGATGACTCCCTTCTAAGTATAGGAGTACTTCAAATTCATCCATGTGCATAACAAAGGGATAATCATACTCATGCTCAAACTTGAGAAGTATATGTGAGAAAATACTAGAACATGAGGTACCAACTCCACTAACTGATGTGATGCTACAAATTTTGGAATGATAAATGAGGAGTGGATACTGACAGTCATTTGGAACAAATATTCTATGGGATCCACATACTCTTGGTCTCTTGATTCATGAGTAACATTCAATGCATCATGAAAATCCTCCACATTTCTTTGTTTATCCTCTAAAGTGCAGGTCATATCAGATAAATTTTCTGCTTTTGGTGGCTTCTCCTCATCATGCATGATCCAAAACTTCTCCGTCTCCTTAGCAAGATATTCCAGATCTTCATGAAACTTATCTTCCAGAGGAATAGACCTTTCTTTTATTGATGCAAAAAATGTGATTTTTCTGTGAAGAAGAGACCCCAACTTCTCGTAGGATTTGAGATAATTATTGGAATAACATCACACTTCCTAACATTTTCTTGCTAGCTGGAAAGTCTTATTAGCACCAAAATTGAAACCTTCTTTACGGGAAACCAAAATTTGGAGTGACCCCAATAAAAAATGGATGCGTGGCTCTTCACTTACGTCTTACCATCATCTCCACCCTCTAGTTTCCCTGCAAAGGTAAAAGTGAAAAATCAATCAACTTCAATTACAATAAAGAAAGCAATCCACAGTTTGCAGAAAAGAAGGTCACACTTAGTAGTAAAGAAGATCACACTTTGCGGTAAAGACATTCACACTTTGAAGTAATGAAAATAACTCATTTACAGGGAAGAAAACCTAGCTTGTGAGTGTTTTGGCAATACTGTCTAGTATGCTTCAGCAAGCAAGGGAATCTTATTAATCTAAAAATATGACTGTGATAGAAAGCATAAAAAATAAAAGAGGCCTTATCCTACAATGTGTCCCCGACAACGACACAGAAATGTTGCGAGGTATAAATGATAGATTTACACCCACATTTAAATTGTTAATACGGGGTCGTAAGACTTAGAGACGTAGCATAATATATGCCAAAATACAGCCTCGAGGATTTGTAAAATAAAAAACCTAGAAATAATTCGAAAGGGAAATCATGTAGGAGAAGAAATAAGACATTTCAAAGTAGACATACTACAAAAAATAAAGGATACAAAGCTTCTTAATGAACTACTTCTACACTACGAATATGAAAGCATGAAACAAATTCTATTTCAAATATTTAAAATCTGTACTTAAAATGGTACTTTAAGATTTATACTTAAAATGTTGCTTCCAAATGATGCAAATACTGTTGATGGAAAGGAATCATAAGTGTATGGAAATATTCAATTTAGAATTTTAAATTTATTGAATGAGGATTTATTCAAGAGTATTATTGGACACTTTAATAATGTTAAGAATGTATTTAAACTAATCTCGGCTTTTAAATAAATGTGATTTCCTTACAATCCCAAGATCAATCCATAAAATAATTTAAATAGTTTATGAGTGTCCAATAATATAAATATCAAAGTAAATGAAAAAATTGTTGATCTTTATCCTCATATTGAATCCCTGCTACTTAATATACAGTTCGTCATAAAATATCCTGAACAGGGCAAGAGTGAAATTGAGGAAGAGAAGCACTTGCTAATAGGTACCCTACTTAATTTTTGTAACATAATTAAATTCTAGATTAACACCGACATAAATTTATCTAGCCTATGGAAGTGTAAATGAAATCTATGAAATGAAATTGAATTGTTAAAAGAATTTTAAATTCATTGATTGCAGTGTTAAAAGAAGTTTAAATTCGTTGATTGTAGTGTTCAAAGAAGTTTAAATTCATTGCTGGACAATTTATGAAGTTTATAAATCCCTCTGCAATAAAAATATATATATCAAACACAAAAAATTATAACGATGAGAAAAAATATAAGAGAAATGTTGGCTAACTAATTGCATTCAGAAATAAATTCTAAAGTATCATCATCACTGAATTCATAAACCAAACCTGCATAACCAAATAGCAAAAATATTGCGAAATTCTAAATAACACTCACACACTATGCGGGAATGAAATGCAGTAAAAGAAACGAATTAATTCTAAGAAATATAAGCAGCGAGCTGATCACCCATATCGATCCTCCTGAAAATAACTACATTAACACACCAACCCATAAATTTAGGAGAACATGTAAATGTAAATTAAATACGTATTCAAATTATAGAAATCCAATTACAAAATATTCAGTCAAATAAAATAATAAAAATACTGGAATGTGGGCTTCAGTCCATGATCTAGTGTTTACTGCAATCCCATAATCTCCTACTCTTTGCGATCCCAACTCTACCTCTCTACTCCTATGCAACACTTTTTTCTAGTACACTACTCTCCCTAAGAGTGTGCAACTTCTCCATTATATAGAAGCAACGCTGCTTTTAATTAAATGGGTTGATTGTTACATAGGATATAAATTTAGGATACAAATAAATTAAAATCGGAAAAATAAGATTCACTTCCAATTTGAGCCTAGTGCAATCTTGGCTTCTGGAGGTAATTTGAACTTCGTATTGCTGGTGGAGGTAATGCATAGCTGGCCGAGGCATCGCACAGCTGGAAAGTCAATGCAGGAACTACTTCATCATACTTCCTGCTACATGGGTGGTAATGTGAGTGTCATCATTATCAAAGAGTTTAGCCAAGCCAAAATCTGCAATCTCGGCATTAAAGTATTTTTCAAGTAAAATGTTGATGGCTTTGCACAATATGTTCCTCTGATTCTTCGTACATATAATCAAGGTAGTTCCAACAATGATTTTCATTCTCGTTGGCCATATCATAGTGATGGAAACTTTTTATTGAGAAGATATTGATGAAGGCTATAATTCTCCTTTTTCACCTCTCAGAAAGCCATTAAGCTCGGCTTATCCCCAACCGATGATGTCTCATTGAAAATGATGTGTGCTATGGGTGGCAGAATTGGTAACCGTGATTTGCAGATAGCTAGTTGAAGCTCTAGCAAGTGTTTAAGCATTGGCTCTCGGATGGGGACAACCAGCATTTGGGGTTCTAGCCCTTTATTTAATGTGGCGAGGGTGAAACCATGAATTATCCAATGATTGGTGATTATACAATTTTTGAGCACTTGAAGAAAACAAAATCACTGAAACCATTGAAACCAATGTGCATCCTGAGCTCCAGAATTGATCTCATGTTTGTCTAGAAGAATCGTACATTTCCACTAAAATTTCTCTGTTATAATCAGAGCCTGTTTGATTTCATTGAAGCACAATTTAACATCCCCTTTCAAATAAATGCCATTAAGTTTGGCATTCTTAATCTCAATTTCAACACAGATTTGTAAGCCTATTTGAAAATTAACGCTCAAGGCTCCTAACTATAATGGCTCATCACTGCCTTCTTGCACATAATCTTCTCACATTCCCATTAGATGAAGCTCAATCAAAAATCTGGAGTGTGCATATGATTTTGTCTCTGAGGCACCCCAATTGCAACAAAGCGTATTGAACAAGAGGTTCATTCAAGGACTTTCCATCAGGAGATATATTGACAAACATCAATATCTTTGAATCTCTTCTGAGGAAAGGTTGGAGAAGATATGTGTGTTTTGAGTTTTTGTATGCTACCTCTTTCTACCTCTTTGGCATTTGCAAAAATTACATCTCCAGACATGCCAACTCTTATTAAAAAATTGAATTTCTTTTAGGCGATCTCTAGTAGAGCCACTATGGAAGAAGACGTTCAATTCCAGCTAGATCAACCAGATGCAGATTATTTTTCCCCTATTTTCTTATTATCTGAGATAAAACCTTGATGCTTTGACCCCTTGAAAGAAAAAATGACAAAGGAACTATTGGCACTGGAATCAACAATTGGACTGTAGCAAGCATCTGACCAGACACATCTTGAACTCTAAGGTAATTTTAATGTTTTTTTTTATGGGATTGGAAGATGGTATAAACTCTGATTCACTAAAGAGAGATTTTGGTCAAATCCATAGTTCTACTAATGAGGGTATTGTAACTTGAAGTGGTATCAAGGTGCAAGTTTGTAGTCTATGAGGAGAGGAAACTTTAAGATTGGAGAGGAATTAGTAGGTCTGTAAAACATAAATCTACTGATTTAGTAGAAATTCACAAAAGTAGTAGTTTGAGAATATTCTCATTGAAATATCATGAAGATTAACTATCATGAGTGATGCCCTTCCACTGTTATAATATATATTTTATCAGGAATGCTCACTGTGTGAGACTAACAAAAAATAATAAAACACATAACAAGCTTAAGAGACTAATAAAAACACATAACATTATGATGATTTTTAAACTAGAACTAGAAGAAAGGAGATATGGAAACACAATTGAAGTAGAAAATACACACAAAAAATTGGTAATAAGTCCTCAGTAGTATTATTCCATTTCATTCCCCAAAACAATTACAGTTCATATAAGTCAAAATTCTATAACCACCAACCAACCCTGAATTCATATCAGTTTGGCATATATATACAAAATATGATATTGTCATCTTCCATAGAAAAAGGTAAATCTATTTCAAAATTAATTACAACCACATGCAAGAGGTGACACTTATCTAAAATTTTAATACAAAGTGTTATGACATAATGAAAATAATAACACTAAGGCTACCGGTTTGAAGTGGTTTGTATGATGTGGTAGTTTTATGGGAAGACTCTTCTTCTGTTCTGGTGCAACCAACTCCATAAAAAGTGCAAACAACATTAAATGGTGTGTGACTATTCCTTGAATGTTGCTTGGTGTCTGGTAAAAATGTGCTAGTACTGAGAGAAGTGGTAGAAAACTATTTGAGATAAATTCTGTCGTTGTTCTGTTGTTCCTCTCTCTCTCTTTTTTTGGTTGAAAATCCTTTGTAGTGGCAAAAAATTGAAACTTTTGGATAGAATGACGAGGTTTCATTTTATTGTAAATTACAAATAAAATACTTTGAAACATGTTTAATTGATAGAGAAGACATGGAGTGAAATAAATGATAAGCAACAAGGGGGTGGGGGGGGGGGGGTGGGTTGACGTGGTGAAGAAGTGGGACGGAACACAGATCGTGTATCAAAAATTTTATAAACATACATATGCATGCAATAAACATCGTTTATTAGAAATTTAAACAAAACCATAATTTTTCCCAAACAATATGCATTCACGCGGAATTGTGGTTCTTGGGCCCCACAACCAATTGATCAATAGGAAGAAATCGCAGATCAGTCGCCTACAAATTTAACTTTACACTAATAATGTCTAAATTGTAAACTCTGAAATTTTCAAAATTGTGTTGGTGCGCTATGCTGACACGTGTGCCTCGCCTCATCACTTCGTAAATCGCTTAATGTACCATGCGAAGCCTTAACGATAAACTTTAAAAACTGCGATTTGCAAAATTGCTCCATATGTTCTTTAATCTCCACCCTTGATCTGCGCCCAGATCTGACAGTATTCCTTGCTAACTCTTTGCCTCATCGCATTGAAAATCACTTAACATACCATGCCATTTTACTTCACAATCAAATTTAAAAATTGCGATTTGCGAAGTCGCTCCATGTGCACTTTAATATCAGTCGTCGATCTTCTCCTCTTTGGATCTGTGATTAGATCATGGAAATCCATTCCTTTTGCATGCAGTTCTCCTCCATTGCATCATTCCTTAGTCTATTTCCTGGTGAGATTCCTTTAAGCATTCTCTTCTACTCTTCTCCAGATCTCTCGCTCTGTTGGTCAATCTATTTTCTGCATGACGTTCTTTATTTTTAGGAACTCTAGTTGCCACGAAGCCTTAATTTGTCTACATCGGAAACTGATTACCTGTTTACTTGTATCCTCTTTACTAAGATAACCAAAATCTTAGTGAAATAGCTATGCTTTTCACTATGTGGAATATATGACTTCCATTTCTGAAAAATAGCTACCCTTCACTGTATTACTGTTTTGATAATGAATTTGCAACAAAAGTAGCTATTATTCAAGACTAGATGACTACAATTTTATTACCCAAACATTGAATAAATTTTAACACTAAAATAATCCAAAACAAATATTTTAACTTATTTTAGGACTCTAAAACACTATGAAACCTATTTACTTAAAAATAACTTGATGTTGGGACTCTTTTTTAAGTTTTATTGGAAATGACTCAAACTTTGGACATGGAGTAGGACATAATAAAAATTTGAGAACAGTGACATAATGGCGATTACACCATTAGAATTTTTAGTACTAACATGGCTTCTATTGGGGATGAAGTCCTCCATGTGAGGCTTCAAGGACTGTAGACTCAGTGCCTCAAAAACCCTTGAAACTTAGAAGACTTCTTAAAAATAGAGACTAGGATTGACCATTGACATACTGGACTCAAGACTGACCATATATATAGACATAAGTACCATTGCGTATGGATTTTATTGAAACATCACACCAGATATTTACAATGGAGTGACTCAACTGAATTTACTAAATAAAGAACCTTTTAAGAAAATGACCATTGACTGGGCCTCCAGTCAGCTAATAATCATCCAGATGTTTGAGCAGAAAATTATTATTCTCCAAAACTTCAGCAATTTTAAATGGTCTGAACCAAAAATTTTCAAACTTACCATGCTTTCCATGGTCTTCTCTCCTAACATCCCAATGCAGTTCCAAATCATTCTCTTGAAACAACTGTTGATTTTATATTTTATCAAAAATAGATTTGACTTTAGCCTGATACTTCTAAACTTTTTCCAGTAATGATTCTCTGATTTGGTGTGCCTTTATCAACTGTAGCATTCTCCTTTGAACTAGGTTTTCATGATAAACTTCATCTTGTAGGAACCTCATCACAAGAAGATCTAATTGCAAAGGAATTACAACATCTGTACCATATACAACCTGAAATGGGGACATTCCAATTGATTTTTTATCACTTACTCTATCTTCCCACAGAGCATGTATCAACTGAGTGTCCAAATTCCTCTTATTTTCAGGGAGCATTTTCTTAATAATCCTTACCAAAATTTTATTGGATGACTCAGCCAAACCATTACCTTGATGGTAATCAGGTGTGGAATGAGTCAATTCAATCCCATATTGCTGACAAAAGTTGTACATATTGGTGGACTTAAAGGTCATTGCATTATCAGTTACTAATTTCTGTGGACAACCAAATCTTGACATAATATTTTCCAACAAAAATTTAATAATTACCATATTAGTAGCATTTCTAGTCGGTACAGCTTCAATCCATTTAGTGAAATAGTAACTAGTTGTAAGAATCCATCTATGTTGTCCTGATGAAGGTGGATGAATTTCATTAATGAATTCTAGCCCCCACTGCTGGAAAGGAACATCTGCTGAAATAGGAATGAGAGGTAATTGTAGAAATTTATGTTTATCAGAAAATTTCTATCATTCGACACAAATTTTCACTTTGGCATTGACATCAGAGAAACAAGTTGGCCAATAATAGCCAACTCTTAAGATTTTTTTTGCAGTAGCTCTCCAATATAAATTCCCTCCACACACTACTGCATGTATCTCTGTCATAATCTCCTAAGATTCTGCTTCATCTACACATATTAACAAGACTCCAACAAGATCCTTCAAGTAAAGTTGGTCTTCCAAAATGAAATACTTCACAACTCTCAATTTAAAAGCTCTCCTTTTAGACTTCTCCATTTCAGGTGGAAAGTTGAAATTTAACAAGAAGTAAACTATATCCTTGTACCACTCTAGATTAAATATTTCAAGATAATTAACATTACCTTCTCCATATTCTCCTTCAGCTTCCTCTACATTCAGATTTAAAGCTTTTCAGTTAGATTCAACCATCAAGTGAGCCAAGCCCTGAACCTTTATCAATTTATTTGGTTTTATTTCAACATCAAATTCCAGAATTTTGGTAAGCCATCGTCCTCTCCTTCCATCTGTATCTAGCTACAACAACACATCTTTAATAGTGATATCAGGCACAAAAGAAATTATTTTTGAATGCAGCACATAAACTTGAAAAGACTTCAAAGCCTTAACTAGTGCATATTATTATTTTTTAGTCAAGATGTACTTTAATTCAAGATCCCTTAAAGCACGACTGAAAAATTAAATTTCCTACTCCAAACCCTCCTTATTCTTCTGTATTAAAACAACTACAATTGTTTCTTCTGAAGCATATGAAAAAATCAGAAACTCCTTTTCAAAATCAGGACTAATCAAAAAGGGTGCTTCAGTCAAAGCGTATTTTATTACTGAAAAAAATATTTAGCTTCACCTTGCCACTTAAATTCTGCATATTTTTTCAGTAAAATATTTATATGTTTGATCAACTCTGCAAAGTTAGGAACAAAACGCGTCAGAAAATTGATTTTCCCTAAAAATGACTGCAATTCCTTCTTATTTCTAGGCAAACCAATCTTCTGAATAGCTTCTACTTTTCTCTTATCAATACAGATGCTGCTTTCTATTACAACATGTCCCAATAATTTACCTTCTTCGATAGCAGACAATGACTTTTTTGGGTTTAAGGACAAACCAAAATTTCTGCATTTGTCAAAAACTTGCTTCATATGTTTCAAGTGGTCTTCATCAGATTTTTAATATATGGTGATTTCATCCAAATAGATGACCAAAAATTTATCCTTTTCTCCCACAAAGGAAATATTCATTTCCCTTTGAAAGGTTTCACCTGCGTTCATCAAACCAAATGGAATTTTTTTGTACATGAATGTGCCGTAGGGTGTGGTAGATGTTGTCTTTTATCTGTCTTTCCTGTCAATTGAAATATGATTATAGCCTAAAAATCCATCAATCATTGACAGTCTTTTGGATCCTACAACCTTCTGCAAGATATAATCCATCTTGGGTAGTGGATAGTTATCTTTCAAGGAGCACTGGTTCCAGTGGCAAAAATCAACACAAATCGTTATTTCTCCATTCTTTTTCTTGGCTAGGACGATATTAGCTACCCAGTTAGAAAATATCAAAGGCAGAATAAACTTTTCTTCCCATAATTTTTTGATTTCTTTCTCAATGATTGGAAGCAGCATGGGATTGACGTGTCTATTTTTTTGTGCTACAGACTTTGCATCTGTTTTCAAAGGGATCTTGTGCTCCATTATTATCTTATCATAAGTTCTCAACTCACTATAAGACCATGCAAAAATATCAGCAAATTCCTTCAGTAGTTTGATATATCTTGTTTTGTTTTCCAGAGGAAGGAATTTCGACACTTCGACTAATCTTGGTTGATATTTTGTACCAATATTACATTATATTGTACTCTCTCCATAAACCTTGATTTCAGGCTTGAGAAAAACATCATTATTATCAAACAATATTTCTAAAGGAACTAAACCCTTAGGAGTAAAGTTATTTTTCAGATCTATAATGTTTTTCCTAGCGAAAGTTTTCTTAAAAGGGCTACTATTTTGGTTTTCAACAATTTCCTGCTCATCATCAATTTGTATGTCTGCAAACTCTTCTACAGACTCCAAAAATTTCTAAATATCCCTATCATCTTCAAATACTTTCTAGTGCTTGATGGTATTAGGAATTGAAGGTCTGTTTTTTATTTGAACATCACATACTACCTTAACATCTAGAGGAACTTTCAAATTCCTAGCAGCAATAGCTAGTGAATCAACAATTTGATTTTCTTCTCTAGCGAAAAAATTCATATTAAATGCTAAAAAGTAATTTTCAATAAAATCCCGGACTTCATTCATATAATTATTCAATTTTGAATTTTTCAATTGGTAATTATTTCTCACCTCCTTAATCACCAACTCTGAATTGCCAAAGGCAATTAGCTATTCTTCTTCCAAATATTTCATTGCCTTCATACCCAGCATAAGTGCTTCATACTCAGTAGTGTTGTTAGTGGTAAAAATTTGTAGTTTGCATGATATGGTTAACTTCTGTTGAGTAGAAGAAATGAGGACTACACTGGCTCCCAATCCTTCTCTTGAAGAAGCTCCATCAAAGTACAATTTTTAGATCTTTCCTCCTTCTGATTGTTGTGCATTTGCACCTTGAAAATGTTGTTTTTCACTTAATTTAGGATGGAAATCATTATCATCAACAGCAAGGTGCAAAATTTCTGACCCCAATTATTTTTCTTCAGCATATATGAGATCGTTTAATGGATTTTGTTGATCGCAAATGATGTATTCCATTTTAGTTTCAGTATACATCCTTCTAAATTCCCCTCCAAGTACTGTCATGGTAGAATATGACATGTCCATCTGAAGGGTACTTCCCAATTTCTTAGACCAAGATCTGGAAAGTAACATCCCAAATCTAGAAGTAATGTCGGAAACCACAATGTCCATCACTAAGCTCTTCATAGGCAACTGGGTAAGGGAAAAAACCAAATCCTTAATCACTCTTAGACACTTGAATTTTTTGGAGTCAAAGGTGTAAAGGTCATGGTATTTCTTGGTGATCTCTAATCCCAATTCATCCATCACTTTCTTTGGCATGAGATTGTGGGAAACTCCAGAATCTAATAGACAATTATGCACAAATTTTTCATGTATATTGAGTGACAGGTAGAAAGGAGGTGAGTTATCATCATTTTTGTCTTGGACATGATAGCCTAGATAAATGGTGGGATGGTCATCCACAAGGTTGATTGAATCAGGGGTGAGAGGAGGCTGCAACAGACTCTTAAAAGACTCTTTATATACTAGATTTTTCAATAATTCCAGGAGTGTAACTAGAATTTTGATTTTATTCAATTCAGATTTGAAACTGAAATAAATTGGAACTAATTCCTTATTTTCTACAGTAATTTTAACAATTGGGGTAGAATTTTGAGGTGGAGGAACCTCGTTTACCTTGGCATTCTATTTAGCAACTTGTTTATTTGAATCTGATTTTTGTTGAGGCTGTTGAACAAGACCTTTTGACCTCAAAGGGTAATTTCTATTTTTAACTTCTTATTTTTTTACCATTCTGTGCATAAATTTAAGCATTCATATCATCATAAAACAAACAAATTCATGATCTATCTTCATATTCCTACAATGTCAAACATGTTGACTGTGAAGTTTCTCCCACATGGTTTATTTCTTCATTTTCTTCCTCATTTCCTTGTTGTTCTTATTCAGTAAAAGTATTCAAAGGAGGCTGAACATTTTGATCATCAGCATTCCTCCTTGGGATCTGTAGGATTTTTTGAGGCTGAAAAGGCCTCCTAAAGGGAGTCTGATTTCTATTAGCTTCGTTTTGATTGGCTCTAATAGCTGGTTTATTTTCTACCTCTAATTTTGACATCTTAGAGGCAATTTCCTTGATCAAATTGGACATTTGATCGATCTTTTCTTTTGCTAAAAGAGATTTAGAGGAAGAAGGATTTTCTTCTTTCATCTTATTTTTGTCTTTTTTCTGCCTTTTCTTCCTCCATTTTTAATTTATTAGAAGCCATGAGATTATACTTCACTCCAATTGTAGCCTCTTGCATAGTTGTCAGTACCTATGCTTTTTACACCCTCAACCATAAGGAAAACTCAGAATATAAAGCATTTGCAAAATTTATCATAGATGTGATTTGAGTGGGTTTAATCTCTTTAGGAATTTTCTGATAAATCTTATTAAACCTCTTAGTAAAATCAGCTAAAGATTCATCTGCCTTTTTCATCAGAGTTCAAATTCTGTAAGATAATAAACATTTCCTTTCCTATTACCCCAATGCTTCACAAATATCTCTTCTAATTCATCAATTCCTGTAATTGAATTTGGAGCCAAACTTCTAAACCATTTTTGATCTTCACCATCCAATATCTGAACAAAGAGTATTGACCAGAAATCTTCATGTATAATATTCTAATTGTCAACATAATTATATAAAGCCACTAAATGTTCTTCAACATAAACTCCTTCTCCCTCCCTAGTGTATTTTGGAAGATATTTCAAGAAATCTCCTTGAGGAAGTGGATGTAAGTGTTGAGGGAGAACAAGTGGTGCATATCTCACAGTCACTATCTATTGCATCCTTGTAAGAGAAGGTTGAGCCATAATTTGCTGATGTACAATTGATGTAGCTGTTTGAGAAATAGGAATTGCAATTGGTGAATTTTGATTTTGATTTAGGATAGCAAAAAATTGGCGGTATTGAGCTGATTTTTCAGGCTTTGGAACTGAGAAGAGTGGGTTTTGAAAAATTTTAACAGAGAATGTCTTGAATTCTCCATCAGTATACGAATCAGAATATATAGTTTTATCTTGAGGGGATGGAGTTAATTCAAATTTATTTTTTGAGCAAGGAAATCAAATAAATTAAAAGTAAGACCTTCAGGTACAGTCTCTTCAAGTGGATCAGAGGAAGATGACACAACAACTAGATTTGGAGAGAAAGGAAAATATTCTTGTTGAGGAGTGACAAGAGACTGTTATTCAGGATGAGTCTAAAGGAAATTTAAAATATTCTTGAGTTCTTCTTCATTCAAAATATCCCTATCAAATAGCCAATACTTGTTCTAATTCCCCTTCAGTCAACACACACTCTTCTGATTTATTATCAACACTTATTAATTCATTTTCTCCTTCTTTGACTAGAGCAGTACTTATTTCATATTTACTAGGTGATGAGTAAGAATAACCTTCAGGTGAGCCTAGGTTAAAAATATCCACTTTATTTTCTAGAGGAGTAGCTTCAACTTGATATTTTTCAGCAGAATGTTTTGAAACTAAAACCTCTTTATTCTAAAGTAGATAGAGGTACATTTTTCTTTGGAACGTAATTTTTGTGTACCTTCTTCACTGACTGAGATGTGGCTTCAAATGATCTCTATTTTCCTTTAGCATCTTTTATGATTTTCTCTAGGTCAAAAACTAGAGTCATAGTTGGAGATATTTGATTCCTCCTTGTAGAAGGAGGTCTTGAAACCCTTCTTCCTCTTCTTGGAGTCACTAGGTGAAAAATATTTCAGTCTTCTTCAGGTCACCAATTCTTGTTCACCATCAAGAATTGATTATCAAAACTTCATAAAAATAGACTCGAGATAATACTTCGTTACAAGGGCTTCGTATCCCGATTGATGAACCAAAATATGTTGGCGCTGGAATCAGCACTTGGATTGCAGCAGGCACCTCACCAGACACATCTTAAGCTCTAAGGAAATTTTAATGTTTTTTTATGGGATTGGAAGATGGTATAAACTCTGATTTAGTAAAGAGATATTTCATTCAAATCCATAGTTCTACTAATGAGGGTATTGTAACTTGATGTGGTAGAAAGGTGCAAGTTTGTAGTCTATGAGGAGAGGAAACTCTAATATGAGAGAAGAATTAGCCCGTATGTAAAACAGAAATCTACTAATTTAGTAGAAATTCAGAAAAATAGTAGTTTGACAATATGCCATTGAGAGAAAGCTATTTCTAGTCTGACAAGATTCTCACTAAAATATCATGAAGATTAACTATCATGAGTGATGATCTTACACTGTTATAATATATATTTTATCCAAAATTCTCACTGTGTGAGACTAACAAAAATCGATAAAACAAATAATAAGCTTAAGAGACTAATAGAAACACATAAAAATATGATGATTTGCAAAATAGAACTGGAAGAAAGGAGATATGGAAACACAAGTAAAGTAGACAATACACACAAAAAATTGGTAATAAGTCCTCAGTAGTATTATTCCATTTCATTCACAAAAAATATTATAATTCATATAAGTCAAAATTATATAACCACCAACCAACCTTGACTTCATATTATTTTGGCATATATATACAAAATATGATACTATCATCTTCCACAGAAAAAGGTAAATCTGTTTCAAAATTAATTACAACCTCGCAAAAGAGGTTAGGCTTATCTAAAAATTTAATACAAAGTGTTAGGACATAATGAAAATAACAACATTAATGCTAACAGTTTGAAGTGGTTTGTATGATGTGGCAGTTTATTGGAAGACTCCTCTTCTGTTCTCGTGCAACCAACTCCATAAAAAGTGTAAAAAATAGTGAAAATGGTGTGTGGCTGTCCCTTGAATGTTGCTCGATGTCTGGTAAAAACATGCTAGTACTGAGAGTAGTGGTAGAAAACTGTTTGAGAGAAATTCTGTCGTTGTTCCGTTGTTCCTTTCTCTTTTTTTTTGGTTGAAAACCCTTTGCAATGGAAGAAAACCCGAAACTTTTGGATAGAATGAAGGAGTTTCATTTTATGAGAAATTACAAAGAAAATCCTTTGAAACAGGTTTAATTGATAGAGGAGACATGGAGTGGAATAAATGATAAGCGAGGGTGGGGGGGTTGTTGGGTATGGAGCCTGATTATCTTGTTTATTTTGTATCACAACATTGGACCACTATACCTTAATGGGGTGGCAACGCCGCCCATAATTAAACGCTGCCTGGGGGGTCTAGGGGTGGCGGCTATGACTTTATGGAGCCCCCCCTTGGCAGGGGGTTTCGGGAGCAGCGCCCCCGAAGCTAAAAATAGATGTAAAATTTCCTTGTAAAAGTATATTAATCTATATTCAATCTAGGTCGTTCATTAGGCAGATGATCTGACAGTAGAAGTTACATTTAGTTTAGGTTTCTTTTCCTTAGAAGAAAACCCCTCGCTTTGTATGAGGGTATTGTATTGCGGTTTTGTATTGTATCTGTATTCTCAGAGCGGGAAATAGGTAGGAATACTGTGAGAGAGAACAAAGGATATTACAGCAGATATGTTGTAGGTTGTGTCTCTTCATTTTTTGCTAGATATTAGAAAGGAAGTACTGGCTATTCGGGGTGGATGTAGCCCAAACTGGGTGAACCACGTATATCCGTGTCTCTCTGGTTTTATGTGTTTTGTGTGCTTGTGTTTTCCACATATTTTATATGTTGCATTTCTCTGTAATATATAATTTTCTAACAAGTGGTATCAGAGCTAAAGGTCTATTTGGCTGATAAACTCACAGGAAAGAAGGGTTCCTAGATTGAGTGGGGGAAATGGTGGAAGATGGTAAGTTTAGGGTCGAGAAATTTAATGGCCAAAATTCCCCCCTGTGGAAGATGCAGATGGAAGATTATCTGTATCAGAAATATCTGTACCTACCATTGAGCGGAAAAACAAGGAATCCGACGGTTATGACAGACGCAAAATGGGAGATTCTCAATAGAAAGGCACTCAGAATAGTATAGTTGTGCCTCACGGCATCGATAGCCTTCAATATTTCGAAGGAAACAAAAATAGAGGGTTTGATTAAGGCATTGGAGAAATTATATGAAAAACCGTCAACGTCAAACAAGGTATTTCTTATGAAACGTTTATTTAATATGAAGATGTCAGAAGGTGGATCTGTTGTAGACCATTGAAATGATTTTAATACAGTTACCAGTCAGCTAAGTTCTGTAGGGGTAAACTTTGATGATGAAGTTAGGGCTCTTTTATTTCTGTGCTCATTGCTAGAAAACTGGAATGGTTTAGTTATGCCCATTATTAACTCTGTCTCTGGATCTAGTACTTTAAAGTTTGATGATGTTGTCGATGCTATCCTTAGAAAGGAAATATGACATAAAAGCTCTGGTGAGACATCGGGTAATTCTTTGAATGCAGATTCTAGGGGAAGAAAAATTGAAAGAGGAAAGAGCTCAGGATATCGCAATAAATCAAGCAAAGGATGATCCAAGTCCAGATCGGGGATAGTGTGCTGGAAATGCGGAAAGAAAGGACACCTAAAGAAAGACTATAGATCTCGGAAGGGAAAAGAAGGAGACGTGCAACAAGAAAACAATCATGAAGCAAATGTGACAGGTGATGTGTTACAAGATGCTTTGATTCTTTCTTCCAAAAATGTTACTGATTCTTGAGTGGTAGATTCAGGGGCCTCATTCCATGCCACACCTGATAAGAAATATTTTCATGACTATGTTCAAAGAGATTTTGGACAAGTTCATTTGGGTGATGATAAACACTGTAAAATTGTTGGAATGGGTAAAGTTCTTGTAAAACAATAGAATGGAAACCAATGGCTATTAAAGGAGGTAAGGCATGTTCTAGATCTGAGGAAAAATCTAATTCCAAAAGTGCAGTTAAGCGGTCAAGTTTTTGTGATAACTTTCACAGATAAAACTTGGAAGGTCACCAAAGGAGCCCTGGTAATAGCAAAAGACAAAAAGGTTGGTACATTGTATTTATGCAATGGTATTTCTAACTCTGTTAATGATTTAGATTCCAAAGGAGTAGATGCAACATTATGGCATCATAGGCTTGGACACATGAGTGAGAAGGGGATGAATATTCTTCACTCAATAAACTTGTTACCCAGTTTGAAGAATGTTGATTTGGATTTCTGTGAGAATTGTATTTATCAAAAACATAAGACAGTCAGATTTCTCAGAGTTGGAAAAGAAAAGAAGACTGAAAAATTAGAGCTTGTGCATACAGATGTATGGGGACCTGCTTAGGTATCATCTCTCAGTGGCTCTCATTATTATGTTACTTTTATTGATGATGCAACTAGAAATACTTGGATTTATTGTACTTAGAATAAATCTGATGTATTTGATATTTTCAAGAAAAGTAAAGCTTTGGTTGAGATTGAGACAAGAAACAAGTTGAAGTGTCTCAGATCAGACAATGGAGGTGAATATTACAACAAAGATTTTTATAGGTACTATTCATAGCATGGAATTCCAAGAGAGAAGAAAGTTCCAAGAACACCACAATAAAATGGTGTCTCAAAAAGGATGAACAAAATAATCATGGAGCGTGCAAGGTGCATGAGATTGCATGCAATATTTCCTTTACAAGTTTGGGCAGATGCTGTAGATATTGTTGTTTATCTAATAAACAGAGGGCCTTCAATTTCCTTGGATGGTGGTATTCTAGAGGAAGCATGGACAGGTAAAAAGGTAAACTACTCTTTTTTTAAAGCCTTTTGGTTGTGAGGCCTTTGTCCATATTAATAAAGAAAATAGAACAAAGCTTGAGGAAAAATCAAAGAAATGTACCTTTATTGGATATGGTGTTAATGGTTTTGGTTATCACTTATATGATTATGAAAATCACAAAATCATTAGGAGAAGAGATGTAAGATTCAATGAAAAGGTCTTATATAAGAATCAGTTGTAGGAAAAGAAACAGGAAAAAGAAAACAAAGAATACACAGTTCTTGATGAGATCATAGAAAAAGTAAAGGTGCCTGAAAATAATAATAATCAGCAGCCACAACAACAACGAGCACCTGAAACACCTAAAAGTGGTGTTAGAAGATCTACCAGGATAAGTAGACCTCCTGAATGATACTCTCCTTCATTATATTATTTATTTTTAACTGATTCTGGTGAACCCAAATGTTATGAAGAAGTAATGTAGGTTGAAACAAGAAATAAGTGGGAGCTAGCCATGGAAGAAGAGATGGACTCCTTAATGCATAACCAGACTTGGGACCTAGCCAGGTTGTCTGTAGGTAAAACTACATTGCAGAATAAATGGGTTTGCAAGCTGAAGGAAGAAGATGGAGGAAAACAAAGGTACGAAGCTAGAATTGTGGTGAAGGGGTTTGAACAAAAGAAAGGCATTGATTTTGATGAAATATTTTCTCTTGTTGTTAAGATGACTTGAATCAGAACTATTTTAAGCCTTGTAGTAGCGGAAGATTTACATCTTGAACAGTTAGATGTAAAGACATCATTTCTCCATGGAGATTTGGAGGAAGAGATCTATATGGAGCAACCAAAAGGATATGAGGTCAAAGGGAAAGAAAAATTAGTGTGCAAGTTAAAGAAGAGCTTGTATGGCTTAAAACAGGCTCCAAGGCAGTGGTATCTAAAATTTGACACGTTTATGTCTGAACAAAGTTATACTAGATGTCACTCTGATCATTGTGTTTATTTGAAAAATAAAAATGATGGCAGCTATATTATATTGTTATTGTATGTAGATGACATTCTTGTTGCAGGGTCTAACATGTAGGAAATAAATGTGCTCAGAAGAAAATTGGCAAATTAATTTGCAATGAAGGATTTGGGAGCTGCAAAACAAATCCTTGGTATGCGAATAACTAGAGATAGGAAAAATCACAAATTAACATTGTCTTAGAATGAATACATATAAAACGTGTTGAAAATATTTAATATGCAGAAGGCAAAACCAGTTAGTACACCTTTTGCTAGCCATTTCAAACTTAGTAAGGAGATGCGCCCCAAGACCCAAGAAGAAATGGACTATATGTCTAAAGTTTCATATGCATCATCAGTTGGAAGCTTAATGTATGCAATGGTATGCACAAGGCCTGATATTGCACATGCAGTGGGAGTCTTAAGCAGGTACATGAAAAATCCAGGAAAAGAACATTGGATGGCAGTGAAATGGATTCTCAAATATTTGAGAGGTACCACAAATCAAGCATTATGCTTTGGTGGTTCAAACATTTCTCTACAGGGATATGTTTATGAAGATATGGCAGGTGACAGAGATAATAGGAGGAGCACTACAGGATATGTATTTACTATAGGTGGAACAGATTTCAGTTGGGTTTAAAAACTCCAAAGTGTTGTTGCACTTTAACAACAGAAGTAGAGTATGTTGCTGCTACAGAGGCTAGTAAAGAAATGATTTTGTTACAAAGGTTTATGGATGAATTGGGTACGAAGCATGATATGGGCACGTTATACAATCATAGGCAAAGTGCCATTCTTCTTGCAAAGAGCTCATCATTTCATTCCAGGACTAAAGACATACAACTCAAGTACCATTTCATATGGTTAGTATTGGAAGATGGACAGTTGAAGCTGGAACAGATACACACTAGCTAGAATCCTGCAGATATGAAAACAAAAGTTGTAACCAGGGAGAAAATAAGATTATGCTCAGTTTCAATTGGTCTTCAATGATGACGATGAAGATGAGAAACAACCAAGTCCAAAGAGAAGTCATTGTCCAAAAAATGAAGAAGCGATGGAGTTGCTACAAGCAGTCTCCAAGTGGGAGATTTTTGGGTGTGGAGCCTGATTATCTTGTTTATTTTGTATCATAGCATTGTACCCCCATACCTTAATGGGGCGGAAACAATGCCCATAATTAAACACTGCCTGGGGGGTCCATGGGAGGTAGTTGCGACTTTATGAAGCCCCCCTCGATAGGGGGTTTCGAGGGAAGCACCCCTGAAGCTAAAAACATATGTGAAATTGCCTTGTAAAAGTATAGTAATGTCTAGTCAATTTGGGCCATTTATTAGGCGGATGATCTGACGGTAGAAGTTATGTTTAGTTTAGGGTTTTTTTCCCTAGAAGGAAACCCCTCGCTTTGTATGAGGGTATTGTATTGTGGCTATGTATTTTATGTGTATTCTCAGAGTGAGAAACAGATAGGGAGACTATGAGAGAGAACATAGGATATTACAATGGATCTGCTATAGGTTGTGTCTCTTCATTTTTTGTTGGATAATATAAAGGAAGGACTGGCTGTTCGGGGTGGACGTAGCCCAAACTGGGTGAACCACGTATATTTGTGTCTTTCTAGTTTTATGTGTTTTGTGTGCTTGTGTTTTCCACATATTTTATGTGTTGCATTGCTCTGTAATATATTATTTTCTAACCCAGGGGGGTGGGGTGTGGTGACGTGGTGAAGAAGTGGGACCGATTGTAGATTGTGCATTGGAAGTTTTATAAACATAAATACATGTGCAATCAACTATGTTTATCAAAACTTTAAACAAAACCACAATTTTTCCCAAACAATATGCATTCATGCGGAATTGTGGTTCTTGGGCCCCACAACTAGTTGACCAATAGGAGGCAATCGCAGATTGGCCACCCGAAAATTTAACTTTACATGGATAATGGATAAACCATAAAATATTCAATTTGTGAAATCACGCTAGTTCGCTACGTCGACACGTGTCCCCTACCTCATTGTATCGCAAATCTCTTAACATACCATGCAAATCCCTAATGATAAACTTTAAAAACTGTGATTTGCAAAATCTCTCCATCTGCATTTTAATCTCCATTGTTGATCTGTGCCCAGATTTGACAGTCTTCCCTGCTTGCTCTTTGCCTCATTGCATCACAAATCACTTACCATACCATGCGATTTGACTTAACAATAAACTTTAAAAACTGCGATTTTCGAAGTCTCTCCATATGCGCTTTAATCTCAGCCGTCGGTTTTCTCCCCTTCGGATCTGTGGTTATATCATGGCCATCCGTTCCTTTTGCACGTGGTTCTTCTCCATTTCTTCATTCCTTAGTCTATTTCCTGGTGAGCTCTCTTTAAACATTCTCTGCTAATCTTCTTCGGATCTCCTGCTCTGTTAGTTAATCTATTTTCTGCATGTTGCACTTTCTGTTTAAAGAACTTTGGTTTCCATGGAGCCTTAATTTTCCTCCCTCGGAAACTGATTACCTGTTTATTGGATCCTCTTTACTGAGATAACCAAAATCTTAGTAAAATAGCTACGATTTTCACTATATGTAATATATGACTTCCATTTCTGAGAAATAGCTACCCTTCACTGTATTACTATTTTGACAATGAATTTTCAACAAAAGTAGCTATTATTCTAGACTAAATGACTGCAATTTTATTACCCAAAAATCAACTAACTTTCAACACTAAAATAAGCCAAAATAGAGATTTTAACTTATTTTAGGACTAAAACACTATGACACCTGTTCACTTGAAAATACCTTGATGTTGGGACTATTTTTTAACTTTTATTGGAAATGACTCAAAATTTGGACATGGACTAAGACAATAAAAATTTGAGAATAGTGACACTATGGCAATTACATCATTAACATTTTCAGTGCTAACAGGAACACCGGTAACATGAGCCATCACTACATAATTCTATATAAACAACAGTTTATCCAAGAGTTATTGTGGAAGATAAACATTCTTTCGAAAATATACAACAAACCTTCTCCTTGTCTCTGAAATAAGTCGAATTGAACTCTTCCTTCAATCATTGCTTCCTTTACTCTCTTGTGTACCATATTTTTTTGATGAGAAAGAGGTGTCCCTCACACAAACACAATTATTTCTAATACGGCCTAGGAAAGGGAACTCTGTGTTGTAAATACTAAGAGGGGGGGTGAATCAGTATTCCTTTCAATTAGAGCATTAGTTAATCTTCAATTATTATCAGTGTTTGTAAAATGATAGCAACAAAAAAAAGGAACAAAAATGCACACAGTGTTTAAGGTGGAAACCCACTCTAGGACAAAAACCACCTAATGATTTTCTAATAATTCTTTAATATTCAACTCCAATTGAAAATAAAGCTCCAACTTCCTAGAATCTAGAAAAGAATTCTTCTCCAGCTCCCACTGGATGGACACTCCAATGCCCAAGATTCTTCAGTAGTCAACGGAATGGATGCCCCAACACCTAATGAGTTTCAACTCACCCTAGCATCACCCTACCACCCTATAGAAGAATAAAAGAAGAATGGACTCTCGTACCAGGGAAAATGGTCCACTTTACAATTATATAGAATGATGTATAATAAGAATACACACTAGACCATAACCCCAACTATGGCACAACGACCTAATGATGATCCTAGACCTCTTGACACTGCCTCTTCAACTCTTGGCAGATAGACACTAGAACAATTTTTACAATAATGTATTTACAATGGCTTAGTACAATGATACATTTACAGTGACTGTATGCAATGTTGCCCACTTGAAGACTTCATGCGGTGAACTTCTTGCTGCTGTTCTACACCTTGGTTGTTGCTCTTTTCATGCTACCATCTACTGCACCTTGCTTTGCTTTGCTTCCCTAGAAAGTCTGATCCTTTGCAGCCCTTGAAAACAAATTATATAGATTTTTCTTTCCTTCTAGGAGCTCGATATTAAATCTGGCATATATCTGTTATCTAAGATCCCCAATATGATATTTTCACTCCTGTAGTAGTCCTCTGATATTTCATTCCAATGCCACAGGTCTAACCGAATTTGGATTCTTCAAGAGAGACTTATGGCTAATCTCACACAATCCCCTAATTATGGATTGTTTCAATAGAGTGAAATTGTACAGCATCCCACATGTCACTGTTTCTTCATTAGCTCTAAAATTGATAGAGAGAAAGCTAAAGTCCATGCAGTATCTTCCAATTTTTACATAATTCCAATCCGATACTCAAATAGATAGTTATGACAATTTTCCCAAGGTCGCTTCTTTGAGATGAATTTCAGGAGCCTGAAATAACACTGACTTCCATAGATAATATCTCCAAAACTATTGCGCACCTAGATCTGGAATTGTCACAGGAGCTTCTTCAGGATTTCAGCTTCACCTCCTAAAAATTTCAGCTTCTAAACCTTCGTATAAAATAAGTTAGAATGAAAATTCCACGATGACCTGTTTCAGATGGCGAAATCCCTTGCATAAGGACGATATGAGGATCATAATTTATATAAATTATTAGGTTGAGAGGGGCTTCAACAAGTGAACGTGGGATGGATTTTAGGAGCTCAAAAAATATTAATTATGACTTTTCAAAGACCCATGCCATAACCCCATGGGGTTTTATCTCACTAACTGTGCTTACAACCTTCAAACATGAATATCTCTCAAACCGTCAAGAATTACGTGGAATGCCATATATCAATGGAAAAATATAGACAAGAAGAACCCATCAAAATAATTCTTGACCCAGAATATAGTATTTTGGTAGGTAAAAATTCCCATGCAATATTGGGGTAGCCCCTAGTGCTGCTTAGGTTGACATTAATGACAACCACTGATCAACACTGTTATTTTTAATGTCTCTTCCACCTGCCACCAAGAAGGCATTCATTAATGAAATTTACACAAAAATACTCTTCAAACTAATTAAAAATTTTTTTTATAAATAAATAGTTATTTCCTCTAATGCCTCTAATCATCAACTTAAAAGGACAAAAACATCAGGTACAAGCATATAATTATTTGATAAAAACCGTAAAAATGTGGACAAAAATTTAGCTCAATAACAAGCTTTGGGTGTAGCACTAAGGTATAAACTTGCTATATCGTGGGGTACTCATAAAAGTCATTTAGGAAGTTGGGAGGAGTATCGAAGGCTATGTGGGTCGTATTTTAGCCAGTAGATACAAAATTCGAAGTAAAGTATGATGCTAAGTTTGACCCCCTGGAGCATATTCATCACTACACTTCAGCTTGGAAAAAGGTTCCAAAACAAGAGTGGGTAGATGGGTTTATCCACACATTAGAAATGATTCCTATGAATTTGTATCTTGAGATAGAATTGTAACATTGAACTGTGAACTGGACAAATTTGGTTGAAGGGTTCATACTAACATTTAGTTTTTAAGATGATTTCCCATACATAGATTCAAATCTTCAGAATGTCAGAGAAAAGGCTTTTAAAAACACAACCTCGCTAATGTGGAAGTAGCCAGATTGGACCACATAGATGGAGAAATTATTAGAGTGCTATAATGTGATTACAAAAGAAAATTATGAGGATTTGCATAATATTGATATCCCAGAATCAGAAGGACACCGCGAAGTTGTTGGACTAGAACTTAAAACATTTGATATATCGAAGCTTGCAAAAAAAGAAGAAGGTAAATATCAGATCAGAAGAGGAACCAAAATTTTCAATGATTGGAGATTATTGGGATGAAGACATAGTTAGAAAAATTAAAGAAGACTTGCACGAGTATCAAGAGCTCTTCCCCACCAAATTTTATGAATTGAAGGGAATATTCGGGGACATAGGAGAAATGAGGATTCTCCTGAAACCTGAAGGGAAGACAATAAGGAAAATACCCTATAGGTTGAATCCGGAATACAAGGAAAAAGTGAAGGAGAAGTTAGATAAAATGATCAAAGCTAGAATCATCAAACTTGTTGAAGAATATGGATGGGTAAGTCCCATGGTAGTTCAACAAAATAATACAAAGGGAGAGATCATAATTTGTGTTGACTTCAGACAACTAAATGATGCATGTTCGAATGACCCTTTCCCCACACCATTTACAGATGAAATATTGGACAATGTAGGAGGACATGAGGCCTATTCTTTCATAGATTGATTTTTGGGTTACCATCAGATCATAATTACACCAGAATATAGACATAAGGCAAATTTTGCTAGACAGTGGGGCCCTTAACAGTACACGATGATGCCTTTTTCCTTTAAGAATGCTACTACCATATTTATAGAGTTGTAGTTTCAAATTTTAAAGAATATATACACATTTCTTTGGAAGTTTACTTTGATGATTGGATACTCTTTGGGTTTTTTAAAAAGCATGTTGTGAGCTTGAGATTGATGCTGGATACATGTATGTAATACCAAATATTATTAAATTTTAAGAAGTTTATATTTTGTGTGCCGTTTGGTATACTGTTGGGCCATGTGGTTTGTAAGCAGGGATTAATGGTGGTGTCAGACCAAGAGGTAACTTCACATAACTGAATATTAATTAGATGGAGATTTTTTTTGTACTTATACATGGAGGTGAGGCTATTCGGATTCACTTCCCAATGTCTCTTTGCCTTCCTTATTTACTAAATTACAATAATATACAATCTCACCTAATCCCTTAGGATTAGGTGTCAACATTCCCCCCTTTAATTTGAAGGGATGTTGGTGAGTCCAAGCATAGTTCTGAAATTTTAAAACTTTTCTCTTCCAAGTGCTTTGGTGAAGATAATTGCGGTCTTCTCATTTGTGGAACAATGACGTAGATGGACGGTTTTGGCATCAACATGATGTCGAATCAGATGGTATTTTGTATTGATGTGCTTTGTTCGATCATGGAACTTCAGGTTCTTGGCCAAATTTATTGCAGAAGTGTTGTTGATCAAGAGTGGTGTTGAATGCATCTGTTTCATCTGCAAATATTCTAGGATTTTCCCGAGCCATACAATTTCCTTTGTTGCTTCAGCTGCTACCACATATTCTATCTCGGTTGTGGAATCTGCTGGAACTGACTTTTTGTGAGATCTCCATGAGACAGCTCCTGATCTAAGAGTCATGGTATAACCCAAAGTAGACACCCCAGTTTCCTTTTCCTCATCAAAGTCTGAATCAGAGTATCTGATCAAGCTAAAATCGTCTACCTATGTATATTTTAGTCCAAAGTCTTGAGTCCCCTTCAATTACTTTAGAACTCTTTTTGTAGCAAACCAATGTCCTTCACATGGTTTTTGCATAAACCTAGAGAGGATTCCAACAAAAAATGAGATTTTTGATCTGGTGTTAATCAGGTAGATAAGACTTCCTACAAGCTGCTTGTACTTCGTTGCATCCTCGAATTCCTTCCTTTTAATGGATGTGAGCTTCAAGTTTTGCTCCATTGGAGTGGTTAAGGGATTGAATTCATCCATGCCAAACTTGTTCAAAATATCTCCAATGTACTTATTTTGAGAAAGAAATATAAATTTAGGATGTTGAGTTACTTCAATACCGAGATAGTAATGAACATAACCAAAATCCATCATTTCAAAACCTTTCTTCAATAATTTCTTTATTGATGCAATATAACTCTCATTGTTCATACCATCAAAAGATCATCTATATACACCATAAGATATACAACTGTTTTTCCAACCTTCTTAACAAAAAAGGTTGCATCATCGAGATCAAAATTCTTGAAGTCAAGTTTCATAAGATGCTCAGTTAATTTCTCATACCAGGCTCACAGTGCTTGCTTGAGGCCACACAAGGATTTCATAAGTTTGCATACTTTGTGTTCTTGGCCCTTCATAACAAATCCTTTTGGCTGGGACATAAAAACTTTCTCCTTTAGATCTCCATTCAAAAAGGAGGTTTTTACATCCATCTGATGGACTTTCCATCCCTTTTGAACTGCTAGGGAAAATAGTGTCAGAATGGTGGCCCATTTTGTTGTGGGAGAAAAATTTTCTTCATAATCGACCCCTTATTTCTGTGCAAAACCTTTTGCCACAAGCCTAGCTTTGTGTTTTTCAACTTAGCCATCTGCTTTGTACTTGTTCTTGAAGACCCACTTACAGCCAATTGGTTTGGTTCCCAAAGGAGGATCAACCAGCTTCCAAGTGCCATTCTTTATCAAGGCATCATACTCCTTTTGCATCACTTCATTCCATTCGTCATGAGAAGCAGCTTCTTTGAAGAAATTTGGTTCATGATCTATATACAAACTCAATTCATAGTTATAAGAAATATCCATATCAACAAGTGAATTAGAATTTTCTACATCACCTTTTTTTGTCGAGTGGAACTTCTTGTTCCTGTCTTTCCAACCTCATCGGGACGAATGTTTTTTAGAGTCTTTTTCAGCCATTTGGGGGGACCTTTCTGAGATGGCCGAGGCTACTCATTTGACTAATTTGGAATTGAATCAAGATTCAATCTCTCAATTCTGTCAATCACATTGTTCAAGGTGTCATCCGTGGTTGGTTCTTCAAGTGGGGGAGAGAGTGCTTTGGGAAATGATTCCATAGATTGATTCAGTATAGGAATCCCCCCTTCAATATGTGGAATCTGATTATCAAATTCTTGAAAATACTTTGCATGAGTGAATTTATCCAGGCAATCAAGTTGCCGCTAAATAACATTGTTAGTTTTGGAACATTCAAGGAATATGACATATCTTGCTATTACAGGAATGTGGCCATGCCACATTTCATAAGGATTTTTGTTTCTGATTGAATTTTAAGGACACCTATTCTTTATGTATACATCATATAGAATGACATCGGCTCAAAACATAAATTTTACATTCTTAAAAAAATCATGGAGCAAACCATATTTAAAATTGTCCTGTTCATTCTTTTAGCTACATTGTTCTGTTGGGGATTATAGGGCACAGTTGTTTGATGTTTGATCCCATCTTGACGAAGAAAATTTTCAAAATCATTTGAAGTGTATTATTTTCCATTATCAGTATGCAAAGATCCAATATGAGTTTGTGCATCATTTTCAATCCATGCATGAAAATTCTTGAATGTTTGAAAAGCATCAGATTTGTTCTTCAATAAGTAAACCCAACACATTCTGGTGTAATCATCAATAAATGTAGGCATAGGGCCACATAAACCTGAATGAATAAGCTCAAGTTTTCTATGTGCTCTGGAATGTGAATCATGAAATGGTTGTTTGTTATGCTTTCCTAGAATACAAGCATCACATTGCTTAAGTTTCCTAGGAATTGTAGGTAGTCCATTAACACCATTTTTCTTCAACAATCGAAGGATGTCATAGTTTAAGTGTCCAAATCTAGAATTACATAAAAGACTTCATGAGAATTTACCTTCATCATGATGTGAACTAAATGCAAAGTTTTGTGCATGAGCAGAGGAACCTTGCAGCTTCAAGAATCTTCCTTCTTCTATTACCTCCATGACAAGTGAGTGATATGATGCTTTTATGACCTCAACCTTGCCATAAAACATGTGAATGGAGTGTCCTTGCTAGCGGATTTGGACCAAGGACAAGTTTCTCCTCAAATCAGAGAGGTATAAAACCTCATGTAGAAGATGATCTGAAAGACCAGGCAACTTAAGCCTAATTGTGCCAAGCCCTGATGGCTTGATTTTGGATTTATCTTCGAAGTATACTGCTCCATCAAATTTTTTAGTAAATTCTTAAAAAAAATATTTTCTAAATGTCATGTGACATGTTGCTCCTGAATCTAGCAACCAATCATTTCTCCAAGAAGTAAATGAAACATCAAACATGTCTTCAGTTACTCCATTGTTACAATGTGCTACAACATAATGAGTGGATTCAGGTGCTTTAACATTGTCTCTATCATGAGTTTTACCTTTTTCTTGATTTCTTTGCTACTCAATTTTATCCCAAGGCAGCTTACATGTAGATGCATCATGCCAGTCTTTATTGCAACATATGCAATGAAGATTTGTAATATCCCAAAATGGGATTGCAGCAATACACAAACATAAAAATGTAAAAATATACAAATATGAACATTACATAAGAGGGATCAATGTATAGCCATCATTTTATTAAGATATTAGCAGAAAAATACAACAATATCATGAGGGACAAGCCATTCAAGCAATGGGAACAAGTCTCCAATGAACAAAACAATCAGCACATGAGTTGCTGCAACTTTATAGAATGCCAGAGAGTAGTGACACCACTATATATAATAGTGTAGCTACTGTTGAATACATATATAAATGGAATGTGGCTGATAGAAACAAAATAAATTCCCAGCAATAAAGATGTGGGCTCTAATACAAGATTTCTAGCCAACCTGGAAAGGATTGCTAGAAATATCAAGAAATATACAATGTGACAAATAACCCTGGGGTTAATGTGCCACTGAAAACTGGATCTGATATGAAATGAGGCTATGATAGATCTAAAATAATTATGTCATCCTCCAATGGTATTTCTAATTATAAGGTTGATCCCTCTACTCATAAATAGACCCTCCTGATGAGCTCAATGAACCCTCCCATCAAATGCCTCCAAAAATAACAAAGTTCAGGATGGTGACTGTGCTGTGAGGGATATAAGATGGTTTTTATGAAGCCAAAGATGTCAAAATATGCTCAAGATTCCTCCTTGCTGATCCTCCAATGAATAGACAACCTATCCACTGAATAACAAGCCCATAAATGACTCTAAGAGATCCTCCTTTGCTGCACCCTGCAACACAACCCAGCTCTAAACAAAAACTATGTTGTAGATGAAGGAGGTAGCTTGGACAAAATGCAAGAACGAGGAAATGTAGCCCAAAGAGACTCTCCTTCCCTAAGGATGAGTTAAGGATTCCCAACCAAGAACACCCTTGTGCTAAATAGCATTGCAACCCTGTTAAACAGCAAGAGGAAGCAAAGTCTAAAAACACCAATAGCAAAATGATAATAAAAATCATGAATAACAAAGGCTCCCATCCTCTCCATATATAACAAGGGAACCTCTCCACAGTGGGTCCCATCCATATTTTCCACCAAGCTCATGCAAGTTGTCCTCCACTAAAACTTGTTGTGCATTAAGGAGATTCAATGTATCTAGACAATGCTGTTGACTTGGTCAAATTTGACTGAATCAACATGATCCAATCCCTATTCACACCCAAAGGTGCTTAATCCAGTTGCTTATTCTTCCTCCTTTCACATTAGGAGTGTAATTATTTCTTCTAAAGGGGATTATGGTGTCCTTACCCATTTATTCACCTAGTGCAACGAAGTGGAACAAGCGAGACACCTAATAATGAATATGCAAAAGACGAAATGATCACTGACGGAGGGCTGCAAGGGCCGACTCTAAACACCAGGAATATTACAGTCCTCCCCTCCAAAATGTTTCTTGTCCTCAAGAAACTATATAGGGAGAGAAAAAATCCTCCCCTCCTCCTCTTGTGGCCTCCTCATCAATATTTCCCACCACAGCTCAACATAGTCTGCAATAAGTCTACCCTGCAATGATTCCTCCCAAGCAAGCAAAACCAATGGCTCTCATCATGAAAAGGTGGAAGGTGTATGTGGGAACCTTCTTGCTGTTCAATGGCCTCCTCAAGGTAGGAGTTATGAAAAGCATAGGGGATCCCGTGACCAATGAGAGAGTCCCAAACCCATGCTATCATCCAACATCAAAAGAATCCTCAACCCCCGGTGTATGTAATGTGTTGGGGCTGCATGGAGAGATTATATTTTTCCATTCAAGTTGTTTCTCTCTCCATTTATGGTAAGTATGGGGTTGTTTCTGATTTTGGGCTGAAATGACATGGCCTCCAAGAATGGCGCAAGTTACCCCCATAAAAAATTCAACCATGAAGTGCATCCTCCAAGAACTCAATTTCTTCAAATGGTTTCTCCCACATGAAGAAAAGAGATGTGATGTGGCAATCATGGTTTTCCCATTGCTTCTCCTGAAACATACAACATGTAAAGTAGGGAGAATCATACTCCTAATGGGCATCTCTAACTCATCCTGCACTCTCTAAACAAAGCTCCCCATGAACATAAGAATATCAACAATACATGGGAGAAAAAACCAATGAAAACAAGTTGCCATATGACAACCAGAGAGTGGATCATAGTTCCACACATGGAACCAACACAATGCATCTTTTTCCTGCCTCAAAACAAAGAATAACAAGTTCTCTTCCAGGCACATTTTTTCTACCACAATCATCTGATAATATGAAATCATGAATGTAAAATGTGGTGTTAATGGTGCACACCAAGAATCATTTGGCTTCCCCCACAAACCACTGATAGAATGGCCAACATCAATGCTTAAAATGGCCTCAAGTACACGAAAATAAAATATACAAGAAGGAAATATCCTCCTTGGTACAATATGTTTCTCACAAAAGGTAAAGGAATGCAAATCATAGTGCATAAGTGTACATCCTCTACTATGTACCTTGGTCATTGAAAGAAATGGCTCAACTATAAGTTCTCCCTCTCTCTCAATGAGTAGGGAAGTGGTTGTGACATCCTCTCTATCACCATTTGGGCTATGCATCTCTCCATATGCTGAAATATGTCATGCTGGATGCCCTCCCAAGTGAACTCCTCCATCAAAGAATGAAATGCATCCAAGTGAATGGAAATAAATTCCACATGTGCTGCATGTAGCAGCTTCTCCTTGAGCTCGAAAGCTCTAGTCAAGAAGACTCTGTCATAAGAATAGATGACCACATCATCCACCATATATATATCATCTTCCTCCAGGTCATCAAGAATCATGCAAGCACCAAGATCCTTGGAGTACTCTACCAAGAGTTGAGACATCCAATATGGATCAATCCTCCTAAGAGACAATGCTGGTGATCTAGAATGTGAAGCTCTCTTGATGTTGTTGTCTACTCCTTTGACATCCCTCATGCTAAATTCATCCTCAAAATTGCTACCATGCCCATCATGCAACTTCTCATGCTCAAATAGAAGTGGTGACTTTTGGAAATTGGCCTCCCATGAGAGGCTATCCTCCAAAAAGAACCTCCTGATCTTGGATAAGGTAAGCATGACTGGCCTCCATCTACTCCAACGTATGGAGGATTCATTCATTAGTGGAATTACCCTCTATTTATCCAAATCCATGGAGCAGCTCCCTTGCACCATGAAGGTGCCATCCTCCGTCATTGCAGCAATTTCTGTCAGCAAAGTACATGTAGTGAGAGTGGGTAATGCTGAAAATGGAAGAATGTCTCCCTCCTCTTTGAGTCTGTCCCAAACTCTTTGTGCTGTTCTAGACCCCTCCAAAGTATCCACCTCTCCAGGATCTAAGAATGGTGAACCAAATGGTAAGATGTCTCCCACCAACTCTAGATCTGGTGGCTTCCCAGGTGGAATGCCCCAATGTAGTGAGACATCAAAATTTGAAGTGGACTGTATGTATGAGTGGACTGATTTTCCCCTCCTTTCATTGCAAAATATAGTCTCCTTATTTGGTGCAGAAAACCCTTGAAATAGATAAGGGTGAATGCTCATCATCCCTTGATGTTGATCCTTCTATTCTTCCATCTCACAATCCACCAAAACTGATGCATTTTTCCCCGTAATTGTGCTTTGGTTTCCACATTTTGGATCATTTGGAACTCCTTGCAAAGACACAAGGGCTCCTCTAATGGAAGAAATGGATCTCCTCCTGATGGAATAGTGCTCTTAGCCCTTCTTTGCTCATCCTCTTCCTCAATATGTGAGAATGCCTCATCATCAATGAGAGACACTTGATCTTGGTCTTCCCTTGACGGAGGTTCCTCCATGTCTTCACCCATAGAAGAGGCTTCTTCAAAAGGTGGGGATATTTCCCTTGGCAAGGTATCATGCATATTTTTATCCCCTTCATCAGAAATATGGAGTGGAGTTGGTAAGATAGATCTCTCCAACTCGTGCAAAGGTTTTAAGTTTTTGTGTTCCACATGAGGTGTTTTACAATGTTTAATGTCAAATATTCTCACCAATTCCTTAGTGAACCTAGCATAAGTGTTTACATTTGCATGATAAAATGAAGCAAATCTGTTAAACCACCAATTATGGGCCATAAATTTGAGGTGCAGTATTGCTACTCTAATGGCCTCCTTTTCCGAAACTTGGTGTAGCTGGAAATAGAAATATAGCTCCTTCACCCAAGCTTTGGCTATGCACTCTAATGATCCATCAAAGTTAGATAGAAATATTCTACCTCTCTTGCTTCTATTATGGTTGCTGGATCTTCTAGCTTCCTTGAGTTGGAAAAACCCTTGGAATTCCAAGTGCTCTTTGAATCTCCATGATTGAGACTCATACTCTTGAAGATAGTCACTCGAGGTATCCTCCCTTGGTGCATCTCCTTCCTCTATCCTTCTTGCAGTGAATGTGGGAAATAGACTACGCTATGGATCTGCATGTGTGGCTGAATTATAACACTAATCATGTGAATATCTAGGTCTTGCTCCACTTTCAAACCTTCTTGGAAGTTTTCTGCACTTCTCCCCTTTGATCTCCTTGAGATCTTCTTTGATAATTTTCATAGTTTGGAAAAGAAGTTGGGAGATCCTCTCTTCCTTCATTTCTCCAAATAATGGAGCCATGCCTTTGTTTCTTCTGTACAAATTCTCTTTTCTATGAGAAGAATCTTCTCCTTCTAATGGCATAATGTCTTGAATGCACAAGCTGAGCCAAGATTATGCTCCGATACCACTGTAATATCCCAAAATGGCATTGCAGCAATACATGAACACAAAAATGTAAAAATATGCAAATTTGAACATGAAATCAGAGGGATCAATGTACAAACATCATTTTATTAAGATATCAGCAGAAATATACAACAATATCATGAGGGACAAGCCACTCAAGCAATGGGAACAAGTCTCCAATGAACAAAACAATCAGCACATGAGCTACTGCAACTGTTTAGAATGCTGAAGAGTAGTGACAGCATTGTCTATAATAGTGTAGCTACTACTAAATACATATATAAATGGAAATTGGCTGATAGAAACAAAATAAATTCCCAGCAATCAAGATGTGGGTTCTAATACAAGATTTCTAGCCAACCCGGAAATGATTGCTAGAAATATCAAGAAATATACAATGTGACAAATAAACCTGGGTTAATGTGCCACTGTGAACTGGATTTGATATGAAATGAGGATATGAAAAATCTGAAATAATTATGTCCTCCTCCAATGGTATTTCTAATTATAAGGTTGATCCCTCTACTCAGAAGTAGACCCTCCTAATGAGCTCAATGAACCCTCCCAAAAAATGCCTCCAAAAATAACACAGTTTAGGATGGTCACTGCGCTGTGAGGGATAGAAGATGGTTTTCTTGATGCCAAATATGTCAAAATATTCTCGGGAGTCCTCCTTGTTGATCCTCCAATGAATAGACAACCTCTGCACTAAAAAACAAGTCCATAAATGACTCTAAGAGATCCTCCTTTACTGCACCCTGCAAGATAACCTAGCTCTAAATAGAAACTGCATTGTAGCCGAAGGAGGTAGCTTGGCCAAAATTCTGAAATGTGGAAATGTAGCCCAAAGAACCTCTCCTTCCCTGAGGATGAGGTAGGTATTCTTGACCAGGAACACCCTAGTGCTAAAAAACACTGCAACCCTGCTAAATAGCAAGAGGAAGCAAAGCATAAAAAGACCAATAGCAAAATGATAATAAAGAACATGAATAACAAAGGCTCCCATCATCTCCATGTATAGCAAGGGAACCTCTCCACATTGGGTCCCATCCATATTTTCCAGCAATCTCATGCAATTTTTCCTCCACTAAAACTGTGGTGTGCATTAAGGAGTTTCAATATATCTAGACAACGTCGTTGATTTGGTCAAAGTTGATTGAATCAACATGATCCAATCCCTATTCACACCCAAAGGTTCTTAATCCAGCTACTTATTCTTCCTCCTTTCACATTAGGAGTGTCATTATTTCTTATAAATGGGATTATGGGCCTCATTACCCATTTATTCACCTACCTAGTCATAAAACGAACTATAATATTCCATTTAGATGAAGGCTAAATTTTTGGACTATTACAAGATCGAATTTTTCAGTTTGAGTTTGTATGCCCCCCTTCCTCTGAAAATTATTCTTCCTCTTCCTCTTTGGCCACCTCTTTCTCTGGAAGAATCTTGAGCATGACTCTTCTCTCTATGTGCAAAGAACACAGCCTCTTCAGAAGACAGAGGGGCTGTCATCTTTCCAAAAGCCTTCTCTCTTTTTGCAAAATATTTCTCAAGGGAATCAAAGGTGATTTTCATGAGGTTTCCACTTGCTTGCAAGGACTCAAGATAATTTCATTAAGTGGGATACAATGCCTTAACATATTCTATGAGAGGTATATCAAATTCTACATAAGTGTTATTAATGTCATGCATGATATATCTTACTTCTGAAGCTAAAGCAAGAGGGCCATCATTTTTCAATTCAAGGCTGAACAAATTAACCATTAATTGAACAATTTCATGTTCTGAATGTGATTCATAGAGTTCTTTTAGATTGCTCAAGGCTTCATAGGAATTCAAAAATGGTGTAATATGGCGACTCACCTCTTCATTTACGGAAGTTGCAATCAAGCCATAGGCCTTTCAGTTCTTGTTTTCCCAAATGGCGATCTCCTTGTCTGAAGTGGGATTTGTTGATGGAAGGTCTGATTCTCCTTCACAAATTCCTCTCCACAACTCATTAAAAATGAGAGTGTGCTTGATTTTTTGAGACCATTTAGGATAGTTCTCCTTTCCAGAGAGAACAACTCCTACAATAGATATGAGAGAATGCATTCTTTTAAAGAAAAAAAATACTTTGTTGTCATGGTAAAAACTCAATTCTGGTTTCAATTCTGTAATTTTTTTTTTTTGTAAAAAACAAATTTGGGGAAAAAGCAGAGGTATTATATGAGGGAGGTATTTTTTGGGGGAGGTGTTTTCTTAGCAGGGTTTGTACCCCGAGAGGTATTTTTTGGGGGGGTGTTTTCTGGGGAAGGTGATTATTGGGGGAGGAAAAACTATGTAAAAAATAAGAATGATATTATGGCCGAATGATAAAAGAAAAAACGCAGAGAGAATCTACGTGGGAGGGGAGGGGGAGGAATGATTGGGTGGGGATGGTGAGTTGGAAGGGGCAGGTAGGGATGGTGGTTTGGGAGGGGCGTGCTATCATGAGTAGGTGTGGAGGGTCGAGTGGTCATGAGAGGAGAGGGGGGATAGGGAGAGCGGGTGAGGGGGATGGGGAGAGCGAGTGGGGAGGGAGAGCGTGAGATGAGAGGGAGTGTAGGTGAGGGGGATGGGGAGTGCGGGTTGGGAGGGCGGGCATGAGCAGGTAGGGAGAGAGCGGGGATGGGGAGAGAAGGTGAGGGAGATGGGAAGAGAAGGTGAGGAGGGCGGGCGTGAGTGGGGAGGGAGAGAGCGGGGATGGGGAGAGTGGGAGAGGGGGATGGGGAGAGCAAGTGGGGAGGTCAGAAATGAGTGGGAATGGAGTGCAGGTGAGTGGTGAGGGGTCGGGGGTGTGAGGGGTGAGGACTGTGAGGGGGTGGGGTGCTATGAGTGTGAGAGAGCAAGGAGATGGGGCCGAGGGGCTGTGGGCTGAGAGTGACTGTGAGGGAGCGGGTGGGGAAGGGAGGTGAGTGGGTGAGGGAGCGATGGGTGAGCATGAGCGTGAGGGAGGGCTGTGGAGTGTGAGGGAGAGTAGATGGATGTGAGGTGAATGTGGTTGAGAGCAAAAAAATATATATTTCACAGTAAAATTGAATGTGCAGAGAATTGTAAAAATTATTTTTATAGTAAAAATGTGGTAGAATTTGTAGTAAAAAAACACAAAATTATTCCAGAATTGTAGAATGGTAGGAGCAGTAAAAAAATATGAATGCACAATGACAGTCTACAAAAATGCATAACATGTGGGAGTTACACCAAAGGCAGGAATGCCAAAAATGGGATTGGCTCCGATACCATGTCAGACCAGGAGGTAACTCCGCACAAGTCAATATTAATTATATGGATATTGTGTGTGTAGTTATACATGGAGGTGAGGCTATTGGGATTCACTTCCCAATGTCTCTTGGCCTTCCTTATTTACTAAATTAAAATAATATAAAATCTCACCCAATCCCTTAGGATTAGGTATCAACAGGTGGATCCTATGCAGATAGCAATTATTATGAACTTTCCAACGCAAAAAATAGTGAGACAATTGCACACGACACTTGGACACACTGGATATTATAGGACATTTATAAAGGGGTATGCGTAGATAATTGCGCCAATGGAGAATTTATTGAAGAAAGATGTCACTTTTAAATGGGACAAAGAATGCCAAAATAACCTCAACATACTCAAACAAAAAATGGTGACTGTGCCTATTCTATTTTTCCCTGACTAGTATAAAGAATTTCATGTACATGTCGATGCATCCTGCATAGAGTTGGTTATAGTACTGGAACAATGTAATATTCCCAAATGGGAAAAGCAGGAATATAGCTCATAATAATGGAAATATTAGAAAATGTTAACACATTACATATGAGACAAATAAGAGATCCATGGTATTATGTATAACCGCAATAAATAAGTTCAAGATCTTTGGGATCCAACCCCTCAAGGTAGGCAAAAGAAGCCTCCAATGCTAAAATGTACCCAAAACATGTAATACACTACTATAAAAATTACTGAAGCAAGCACAACGTAGTTTTTGTGACTAATACTGTAGCTAGAACATATATATAAATGGATCTAATAAGATCATGCTCATATAGGGCTAAAAATGGAGATCTATGCTCCTCAACACTTTCCAAGACAACCCAGGAAGGGTTTCTGGAAATACACAAAATATGAATGGTGGATCTAAAGCCTAGGGTGAAGGACAAATTTTGGATAATCAAGAAGTTGCGAGCCTTATGATATTAATTCCATCATTGACCAAGAAGTGCGCTTCACCACACACATCTTAGTGGGAAAAATAATTTTGAAGTGTAGAACAAAAAAAAACCCCATGGTCATGGTTAACTTGGCCGCATACTGCAACATTGGGTTACAGTTAAGTTGGATTGGATATTTATGCAAGGAGTTTTTGGAAGATTTCCACGAGGCACAAGAAGAGGGTAAGAAATTTCATTATGCATGGTTGATATTCATCATCGCGTTGTTAGCATGAAAGGAGCTAGAGGAGTCACAATTCTCCCCAATCGAAGCATATGTATGTGAAGCCACGTAGTATGCCTCACTCTAGCATACCAAGGAGCCTTTGTGCACACAAGAGAACCATGTTTTCTTTGTACTATTGCAAATATACTACAGTGGTGATCCAGCATCCCAAGCTATCACCAAGTTTGTTCGACCAATATCGCAATATAGTAGCATTTAAGGAAGAATTTCACAACATATATATGAAGGATCAGAAGGATCCAATGAAGACATGGAATCCTCTGCCATATTTATTCATCGGAGATGATATTCTTGGGATAGTACAAGATTGTTCAACAGAGTGGATGACTCCAACCACATAATACAATGAAGTAGAGGAGGACACCTCGCAACATGTAGGTCCAAGTGGAAAAGAAAAAGGAGAATATGCAGAAGAGACAGCCAGAGCAGGAATAGGGTACCCAAGACTCTCTCAGTGACATAGAGCCAATAGAGGAAGTTCATCATGAGAAAGAGGAATCTTGCAGCAACTACGACGAGCAAAAGGAAGAAAAAAAAGGAAAACAAATCCAAGGGTGAAATACCACTTGTCCTTAATAATGGGGACATCGACAAAATTGGATAAAATTTCTAGGAAGTAACAACAGAGACGGGGAACATGGTCGATGATCACTACATAATTCTCCTCGTAGATGTTCAGCAAGGCATTGTAGAATTAAAGGTATTGGCACAAATAACCTGACAATTGGAATAGATAGGAAAACTACTACAGCCAGAGTGACATATAATAATGACATTTGGATTGAGGAGTATGAAGCTGCTAGTTATAGTATTATAGTTAGAATCCCACAAAGACAGAGAGTAATAAAAAGGGTGATATCCTATCAATATGAACATCTCTACCTTGCCAACTCAGATATTGCATAATTTCCATGAAGGTATAAAAACTGAAATGAAGGAGTGAGAACAACGCACTTTACCGTTAAAAATTCATGTGGAGAAGGAAAGATCATAGATGAAGAAGGAGCTCAACCAAATGATCAAATAAATGGATGGAGCATGTGAGTAGCAACAACAAATAGAGGATGTCATCGTAAAAAATTGTAGTGAAGTTCAAGAATTAAAGGTATGCGAAGAAGAGTCACCAATAGAGAAGTTTGCGAAGCTTGGTCTCACAGTAAAGGATTTAAATAATAAGTTCACAAAGATGAAGTTCAAGTATGAAGTAAAGATTACTGAGCTACAGATGAGGTTGTTTCCAATTACACCGCTGAAAGTATGTGAATAGAGGGACATGGATCTAAATTCTGGAGTACAAGGCATCTCTGACACAGTGGAAGAGTGTGATAAACTACTAGATGACAATATGAATATTTGGATCTCACTGTAGTAGGATCCAAATATTCAGAGGATTGAAGAGGAGCACCAAATGAAGCAGAAGCAACTGGAAGAAATCCAGGCAACTACAAAGACCTTACTAGTATTACAGAGGCTCATGCACATCACTGAAGGGAAGACTCTTCAAAAACAGATTGAAGACTTTCAAAGAAAAGAACATATTTTGACAGAGAGGACTCAGCCATGGATGGATGAGGCCCTCCATATTTTTTAGATAGTAGAAGATATGCTCAAGGAGAATCGACAGAGAGAAGTGCGTCGAGAAGAAAATTAGGTAGAAGAAATACTTCAGAAGTATAATATCGCTTACATGAGTACTATAGAAAATATTCGGGGCACAACAACTGAGTGACTCGGGAAAAGTCACATATGAGTGTTCGAGGCATTCTGTGCACATCCCAATTCGGTCCAATTTTGGTCAAAGAATTCACATATTTAGGAGCGGAGTGGGAAACACCACAAAGTTATATTTACCGCACGATGTTCTATGGGATTCAGGGTGGGTTGAAGCTCCTCATTTTGTAACGGGTATTGGGGTTTTATTTTTATTTTTTTCGATCCCATGATATGTGGACCATGGTTTTATAGTTATGTAATGTATATAAATAAATGTAATTATTTTTCGAAGAAAAAAATCATCAGAGAAGGATAGGTATTGATGAGCGCAAGTCATTGAGTCATTTTTTTATGTTTTTGGTCCTTAAGGAAAGGCTCTGCAGATGAGTGCGTGGAGACCTTGGAAGAATCTGTAGCTCAGTGCGCATACCACATGTAGCTGTATGCACAGGTCAAGAAGCCGAATGTACTGAAAATATTCATCTTCATAAAGAAGAAGAGTTTTGGGCAATATTCAGTATTTATGTGCATTGTTATGTTTTCTTTATATCTGTGGATCTGAAGTACTGATTGCTAATAAATGTTATGATAACACAATTTGTATTGTTCTATCTTATGTTAAACTAAATGTGATGGAGTGAATATTTAAGTTACAGTGCAATAGTGATGTGTATGCCATAAGGCTAAGAAAAATACAGAAAATAGAAGTAAAATCCACCTCCCACAGTTCCTCAAGGTTGCAGAAATATGGTTCTACAACCACCCATAGCCGCCTCATGTGAGGCTGCGATCTTCTTGTGGGTCATTGCCGAAAGGGATAGTGTCTTAGGGTTTTTTTGGTGTGAAGTACAATCCGAAATTGGGTCAAGCCCAAAAGATACTTCACCTATCATCTGAACACATGCACCAAGATCCATCCTTCTTGTACACCAATACAATTGGAGTAGAGAAATAACTTTGACTAGGTTGAATTACACCGACATCTAGCATTTCTGCAACCATACATTCAATTTCATTCTTTCGGGCATAGTGATATATGTAACGCCTGATATTTGGAGGAACACTTCTTCGAATAAAATGAATAGCATGATCATGATCACCAATAGGTGGGAGGAATTTAGGAGTCTCAAATACCTTCGAATGATTGTGAAGACATTTTGGAGACTTGAAGAAATATATGAGTTCGATGTTTGAACATCTACCGAGCATAATTGTGTAATTATGCCTTATTACTCTTTCTTTATAATATTTTTCTTGCAATTATAGTTGGTTATCTTTCCTAGTTTCTTTGTGATACCCCTTAATTCAACTTCATTTTCTTCCAAAACAAATTTCAATAAAAGTTCTTGAAAATTAAAAGCTATTGTACCCAAAGATTGTAACCATTGTACTCCTAGTAGAACACCAACACCACACATTGGAATGCAAAGAATTGGAATATTAAATATATTTTTTCCCATTTTTAGCTTGATATTATGGCACTTTCTAGAGAAATTTATAGTTCCTCCATTTGCAACCATCACTTGAGTCTCTGGTGCTCGATATATGAAGCAATTCAATTCCTTGGCTATCTTACAATGAATAAAATTATGGGTACTTTTGAACCTCAAAACTGTTCCTAATTTGACATCCTTTTCCACCATTTCTTCTTCCTTTTTCACAAATCCATAAACTCAATCAGTGATAATTGACATATTTTACATCTAAGAAATAATTGAGATGATCTCTATGTTACATTATAATGTTTCTTATTATTTAGATGAATTTCTATAATTAGCTACAAAATTCATGAAATTTTGTAGTTAACCTTTGTTTCTACAGCCACCGTTATTGTTTGATAGGTATCAAGAAGTAAATGAAGAAGAGAGTCATATGGGTAGCTTTTAAATGGTCCACATATGGATCGTATCCTAATTAAATGTTCGAATTTGAGAAGGAATCATGCCTACACTCGCTATCAAAGATCAGTCAAGGAACAAGATCAATGGACAAAGACTCTCAATTTTTTCTTACATAGAAAATCGACAGAAAGCCATGAAGGCTTTGCTTCTGAATAGGATTCTAGTCTTAGTTGTATTATGCTTTCCATAGGTAGAATTGTCTCAGGCAGTTAATTCAAAAACCTTTATAAATATCGGTCTGTTGAAACCACGAATTAGCTTAATTTTGTGATAATATTGTGTTAGGATTGCAAACTATGTTTTTTCTAATAAAGAATACCAATTCCAGATCATTGATGTGCGGAAGCAAGGTTTTTATAGCTATTTTTTAGTTTAGTTTAATGTCAATTTCATAGTTTAATTTCCTGTTTAATTGTATTTAAATTCTCATAAATTCATAATTATATTCTCGTCATTTCATAGTTTGATTCTCGTCGATTTGTAGTTTAATTTCTCATTGTTTCATAGTTTAATTTCATGTCAATTAGTTTTAAAATGTTTTCTGAATCAGTTGTTTACATTCACACTTGAATGCTATATCTTATGTTCACCTAAATAATTAAATGAATGTGAGTCTATCATCTTCCAATTGAATAGATTCATGCATTTGATTACACATCAACCATAGGATCTAATATTAAACATGTTTTGTGCAATAGAGACCGTCATTTCTTGCTTCCCTTAGTTATTTCAATTAGCACAGTCATTTCAATTTCATAGTAATATATTTTATGCTTCATTCCATGGAATGTAGAATAGAATTATATTAGATTCATATTTTGATCATTCTTATATTTAAAACTAGGACAAAGTTAGATGAGAATTGTATTTTGGTTATTTTAGAAGTAGATTAAATGTTGTTTTTTCATAGAATTAATGATTTCAATGGATAAGGTAGAATATGGTTTTATTTTGTGATGTTGATAGATATAGCATTATTTAAAGATCAATAGAATTCAATCAGATTTAGAAGAATGCTTTGCTTAAATGAAGAATCAGTTTAGTTATATATTTTTAATAGATATTTTGTCGGCCTAGGATACTCTAACATAGCTCAGATTTTAATCATTCAAATTTTGATTTATTTTTATGCAAAATAGATTATTTAAATAACATTTCCTTTTCTTCCTTGTTTTATATTTTAGATTTCATTCATTTCATTAAGAGTTATTTGTAAATCAATTCCTTTTCTTAGAGTAAAAATAACATTTCCATTTCTTCCTTTATTATGATTAAGTTTTCATTATTAAATTTCATTCATATTTAGTTGTTCCCTATCATTTAAATATTTAATTTAGAAGCTTATATTTCATTCCTTAGATCAATTTCAGCTCTTAAATTTAGTCATAAAATACAAACCCCAAAAAATAATATATAAAAATACACAAAGAAGTAAGAAAGAAAGGCATCTAAACATATATAGTGCACCACACTTCATCATATTACTAACCTTGTTTAATAATTTATGATAGAAATTTAAGACATTAAATTGACTAAAATTTTTTGCACCGTTGCCAGGGAAGTGTAATTAGGAAGCCTTATTTCTTACATCTAAAAAAATGATATCTGTAGAGAAAGAGACTCTAGGGGTAGATTCATAGCTAGAGGTAGAAGTTTGATTCCAGAAACACCATTCACTCCACCAAGACTACGAACTACCACACCACCATATTAAAATCATATTCCATTTTTCAATACAATACATAGAATACTTGAAGTCTTAAGGTCAGAAATCCAACCAAGAGACTCTCCAACTTCATCCATGGAGGCAGTCTTAGAGGAGGAAGATCCTAGATCTCCAACATAAGGAGTAACATTTTTTTCCTCTACAGGAGAACATATTCTAGATCAAGAGTTATAAAACCCTAGCGAGGAGGAAGAAGAAGAAACTTTTGTCAATATTCCATTGATATAAGAAACAGAGAGAACAAATAAATCTACAATTAGATCTCTACATTAGCTCTGAGGAATCTACAATGGCAGGAGAAGGAGAAGGAGAAGTTCTGAATCGATATGCCTTAAAAATAGGAAGAGGAAGAAGAGGTGGAGGACAAGGTGGAGGACGAGGTAGAGGAAGAGGAGAAAATAGGGAAGACCATAACTCTGTTGGATTTCCTATAGTTGATGAGGATACAAATGCCACAATGAAAAATATTTCACCTTCTATCCTTCCCAATTTCCATGGATTAAAGAGTGAAGATCCTGAAACAATTCTATTTGAATTTGAGGTTTTATGTAGATCATATGACTACTTACAAGACTTTCAAAAATTGAAACTATTTCCTACAACACTCAAGGGTGCAGCTTTAAAATGGTTCATGGGTTTGATAACACAATCTATTAGTACATGGGATGAGATGAAAAGTTCATTTTTACAAATATATCTGGATGATTTCACATCTATTAATAGGAAGGATGAAGATTTAAAATGATGAAAAAAGAGGATGAAAAATTGGAAGATTTAATTGAGAGATTCAATTACAATATAAAAAGAGCTAAAATGGAAAACTTAGATCAAGATACTTTAATATCTCTCTTGTTGAAAGCCATCATAGATGAATGGATAAATATCCTTAACATGATGGAAAGGGAGATATCTCTCAACTATAATTACTTGAAATTGATGAATTATGCATTCATCTTTCAAGAGGAAAATAAAAAACTGGCAAAAATGCAAGAGATCCTACTCTCTCTAGAGTAAATGAATCTGCAACTGGAACAGTAAGTAGGGAAGAAATTGGAAATATGCTTTATGAATTTAAAACAGATATATTAGGGAGTGTTAGTGAACAAATAGACACCCTAAAATTACAAAACAAGTAGAAATGTGAAACAGATGCCTTAACTATTTCCTATCCTAAATGTAGAAAGAAACATACCTTAAGAGAATGTCCTCTTGATGTAAAAGTCATAGAGACTTGTGTTGTTTCTTCGGAAAACCATGAAATAAAAAGATGTCACTCTATACTAGGTCTTAAGACTATTTTTCAAGAATAAGTAACTTCACATCTTGTAGAACCTCTTTGTTTTTTCTCCAGAAGACCATAGCAGGGGCCACAAACTCAAGGTTTTAATAATCATATGTATAATTAGCCCCCATCAAACAATTGGAATTCATCATGGTATAAACCTTGGTCCCAGCCTCAACCTTGGACACAAGGGATGAAAAATACTTATGGAAGATACTCTCAGTATCACCAATATCCAAAATCCTATCTAGTCTGTCCTCCCCAAAATTTTCCATAACATAATCAACAACTGTTGGCTCGAGGGGTCCTGACCCAGGTTCAGAGTTCAAGGTTTTCCAACAAACCCCTATACTACTGGCCCTTTCAGCAATGACCTACTTGTGCAGGTCAAAGTCTCACTCAAAGTAGTATGGAGGGGTGCTGGAACCAGGTTTCCGCACCCTGAGAAAGGATAGGTAAGACAAGCAGAGCTGCGTTTGGCCCTAAGATACCCAGATTGCCTTGTTCTGCACAGGGCCAAGGAGGTCTCTATTCGCATCCACGTGCGCTAGATCTATAATTATATACTTTTATGACAGTAGCACAATATTTCATAAACATAATAGAATAGATCTAGATAAAGAAAACACACTTACACAGATCTTTCACAGCTTAAATATAGAATGCGCAAAATGCAGTAATTACCAAGATTCACACAGATAGTACTCATAGATTTAGTTCTCTATCAACCTGTCTTATTCATCAATTCATCAGTTCCTTCTTACAATCCCCTTCCTAGCCTGCGCACCCAGCAACAGGGTCCGCACACAACTGGACTCTGGATCTCCGTGCACATAGGCAGCAGGAGTCCTTTCCCCAAAAACCCAAACAGACAAATTAAACCACAATTCGCATCAATAGCTCTTCCTTGCCTCCTTTACAATAAAAAATTTTCCTATACTTATAATAATCTAGCGTATACTTTCATATGGTCCGCAAACCATGGTTTTTGGACCCCTAGTTTACCCTTTTACCCATTACAATGTTTTCGGCGCTTTGACCCACCCCAAAACCCCTGCGCTAGATTAAATCTAATAAAAAGTATTAAAAAATGGACCAGTTTCGTAGCTCGTAGGAGACCATATTCCAACAGTCGCCCCACACAATCTTGTGACTCGTCCCAAGTCACTATGGTGGTGCGAATCCTATCTGTGCACACAAGGTATCGAGAGCGATGAGGATTGGAGGGAGCACTTACTGAATTTGGGCAGTAGCTCGTTGTGCGATGTTGATAAGCATCAGGGAATTAGGGCCTTCTGGAGCCATGTTAACCTCTTCTAACATCTAGTGGAGATGTGTGATGGCGATATGAGCATCCTGGGAGAACTGTAGGGTGATATTGCCCCATGGTTTCAACCGTTTCCTGACGACATGCTTGACGTGGCAGAGATCTGCAATCGTGTTCATGAAGGTTAGACATTGCACAGAGACATGGGAGGGAAAGGTAGCTTTGACCTGTGTTATGACCTAAATCTACCTTAGGCTGAAAGAAGGCAGAGTTCAGGGTAACATTAAACCACGCTTAATCTGGTAGCTAGCCCTACCAGATCAGGAGAGGGCTCTCTCTGGGTCAATCTCAGCGAAGATAATCAATAGGGCTTGAGATGACTTGAAATAAAGGCTGATTTTAGGCTAGGTATATAAGTAAAAGAGTTTGATTTTGATTTTGGGGTTTTTTTGGAATCAAAGGGAAAGGTTGTTTTGGGTCCGGGGATGAGGCCTAGTTTTTGCAGAGTTCTGAATGGGGCAAGGAAGGAAATTGTTTTGATGCTTTGGGTTGAATGAATGGATAGTTCAGACCAATGAGGAGCTGAAGAGAGAAATAAGCTTTCAATAATCCTCTTCAAACATATGAAAAAATGGAAAATTAAACAAAACTCAAGGCAGAGCAAAGCAATCTAATGAATTCCACCTTTATCACTCATTTGTTTAATTTGAGAAGAAAGGAGAAGGAAAATGATACACATGAAAAATCAGTAAAATTACAATCACAGAGAGAAACACACCATCAAAACATAGATCCACATGGATCCCAAAGAGTGCTACAAACCCTGGTCTATTCCTTTGCCAAAATTGCAGAGATGAAATGTACGATGAAGTGCCAAGCAATCCCAAGTGTCCAACCCTGAAAATGACTGAAGAATTACAAGATATAGACAAGCCTAACTCATCCCCATGCCTCAAGGGGTTGAGCTCACCATTATAGGAGTTGTTTCAATAATATCTAAACTAAGAACTGGAAAATAGGCATTGAAACAACTTGCCTCTATAAGATAGGAAACAGATTCATTCAGTTACATTTCACTTTTTGGTGAATGAATCTACTTGGATGAGTAAAAATGTGCCAAAATTACATCAAAGTCATCAAATTACATCAATTTAAATCAATATTTTCACATATGAAGATAAAAAAGTCAAACTGGCCAAAAGTAGGCGAAAATCTGAACTGCTGATTGAAAATTAGGCCAAATTTCCCAATGCGCCGCGCCTGAAATCTCTATGCAAAGCGCCAATTTGAAGGTGATTTTGAGGGACTTCCTAGAGTCCAAATTGAGTGTAGGATAGCTCATTTGAAATATATTCCTGTATAATTTCCAACCCAAGTGGAATATCTGAATTTGGTTGCAATTTACCCTTCCAAAGATCCAATCTCCCAACACTTCTTCCTATGTGTCCAAAAAGTGGCAGAAAGGCCATTTTTAGGGTGTTTTTGACCCTTCAAGCAACCCAAAACTTGTCAAAATCCTTAGGTAATGGGTAGGCATGCATAAATTTTGATGATAAATATAGAAATGCAAATTTTTCCTCAAGAGGTGCTGCCAATTATAAGCGCGCGCCAAGTGGCGCTACGCGTCGGGCAGGAAAATCTGTGTTAAGGCCAAAAAATTCAAAATTGACAAAAAGTTTCCCAAATTTCTTGAAATTTGGGCTAAATTTCCACCATCAAGCACTATGTTGAGCCAAAGAAGCTTCGGCCAAAATTTGGAGTCTATCATGCCTTTTTCGACGCTTTAGTGCCCTCCTTAGCTTTGCCTTCAGAATTTTGATTCTTGCTTTGCAAACATTATTTTGCGCCCAATAATGGTTCTTCATGTGCCTGAGCATGTTATTTTCCTTGTTTTCCTTCTCCAATAGCTTCTCAAGATAAATATTGACCCTCTCAAGCCAATTCTCTCTATTAGCCTGAATCTCTCGCTCAATGGATGTCATCTCGGTTTGGCTTCTTTGGGAAGCTTGCCGGTTCTCACAAATGTTTTGCAACTCCATGATTGTTTTCTGATATTCCAACTATTTTTTTTGCTGCTCTAGGTAGTTTATGATCCATTGGGCTCTCTGAAGCTTGACGATCAATGTGTCTATCTTCGCCTTCTGCTCCTGAATGGTCTCTCTCAACTTTGAGCTTGCAGAGCTCAAATCCTCATCAATCAGTATGAAACCTGTGTCTTGGCCTCCTGAAGGGCCCTCATCTTGCATAGGCCTCTTACCTCTATCCTGTACATGTACATGTGCTGCTGATGACGACAATGAGACCCCTTCCACCCGAGGTGGAGATAGTACTCGCTGGGCTGCTGCAAATAATCCTCTAGTGCCTCTCTGATAAGTGACATATGTCGGCACACTAGTAGTCTCTGCCTCCTGACCTTCATGCTGATATGAAGGTTCACCTGCATCATGAACAACCTCTGGAGGAGCCTGAGGAGCTGTGAAGAAATCATTGGAAATAAAATCTTCCCATGAAATACCCTGTAAGCCAAGCTGATGCACAACCACGATCTTGATGAGTGCATAGTGATAAATATTGTTGTACTGCTGCTCGGGAGTTTTCTCTGCACGAAAGTGGTCATTCTCTCGATGTTCTGGCACATGAAATAAGGGATGTTCATCATCATCACCCTGGTGAAATGCATCAATTACCTGATATCATATGCATAGAGGCATGAAAACCGGCCCTCACAACTGAAGTATCTGATAATGAGCTTCATCAAAGGCGCATAGGAATCCTTTAGAAACTGAAATGGAAACACTCTGCTGAGTTGCCTCACAAAGCTAGGCTTGATATATGGTTCATAATGCACTCTGTCCACCTGTTGTCTTTTGTTCCAGCGTTCACCCACATTCGGTATTCCAGTTGCTTGAGAGATAGTTTCCGGTGTCAAAGTGAAAGTTACACCAGCAACGGTGACCTGACCATCATGTAAATGAAATACAAACAAACGAGCTAAATCCTGATGACAGCGGATCCTAACAATCATTTCACAAAACTAATAGCATGTCTGCTCTCGAAAACATGCCATGGCATGTGGGAAAGCATGCAATTCAGTCAATGAGGTGGGCTCCTTTCTCACATGTCTGCCACCTTTACGAGGCCTTCTAGGTGCATGTAACTCAGTGGTAGAATCACTATCTCGGTCATATGATGTATCAGTATCAGTCTCCATGATGTCCAAGATCTATGCAAGATGTATGTTGGTTTTTATGAGATGAAAATGAGAATTTGGGTGCTTTTGTTTTAATTTCCAAATATATGGTAGTGTGGGAGGGGCTGTGGGGAAATAGAGTAGTGGGGACAATGAAGTTTTGTCAAATGGAATTTTCCTTTTGAAACTTGTGATTTGACAAATTTAGGGACAAGGGACAGCCACTTGATTTTTTTGGGATTTGGGGAAATTTTGCAAATGGAATAGGGATAATGGGAATGAGATGAGTATGAATTTCTCTAGGGATGTAAGGGATTAGGGGATGGACTGTAGTGATAGGATAACAGTGAGAGGGAGGAATGAACAAGGTGAGGAAGTTTGGCACAAAACCAATTTTAAAACTCCAACTTCAAAACCCTAGGGAGCAACTCTCAACAAGATGAGAGGGTTTGAGTTTTTGTGTATCAAATTCTCATAATCAATAATATAATCAACACCAAGCACGAGTTTATGGGCAGTAGAAGATCACATGAACTTACTTGAGCCAAAAAAAAAACGAGTCGATTTGGAGTTTTTGGAAACAATAGCAAAAATTGGTGTTTCAGTTCAATGCGCCGCAACCACTGCCCAGTGCGTTGCACCCCTTCAATGCGCCACGCTGGTTCAAATTTTCACAGAGAAGAGTGGCCCTATGCACCGCGACCACCCTATGCGCTGCGACCACCGCCCAGTGCGCTGTGCTCTGGAATTTCTAGACAATCTGCCCTCAAATCACAGTTTCGTCCTCCACGATTTCTTTTCTCATCAATGCTATCTCTTGACATGCAAATGGAGTTTTGAAATTTGGAAATATATTATGTATACCAAGGATTTTGATTTTTGATTTGAAAACCCACTTTATTATGTTTGAAAACTTTGGCACTTTTTCAAAAGAGCTCTGTCTGACTTGGTTTTGATTTTTGAACTGAAAGATGAGTTTCTTGTCTGTTTTGCAGGGATGGATGGCATGAAGTTTTGGCAAAGGGGACTAGGGTTGCGAATGGAGGATTATTACAACTGAAGAATTTTGAAAATTGCATTAGATTTGGTACAAAAGGATAAAATAGACAATTTTTCTTCAAAACAGGGTTTTGAAGAAAAATCATTTTTGAACATATGATAATGAAATTTTTTGCAATGAAAACTTATCTCAAACCTCCCTCATGTGCCTGCTGACATTATTATACATTTTGAGACCAGATTGATAAAATGCTAGACCTAATAAGACTAAACCCTAAAATGACTGTTTGACAACTAGGAGACCAAAAATGACTGTAAATGATTTTGATGAACAGAACTAGACCAGTAGGTACATGACATGAGGGATATGAATGACACGACCCTTTCGTCAGATGATCCATGCTCCTAATGGAATGCAGCTGAATGAACTGAATGAGACACCTAAAATGAACTGCAACAAGAGAAATTTGATCTCTGGTGGAGGGATGAAGATACCGACTCTAACATTGGCTCCAATGGGGATGGTAGCTCCTTGGAGGTGCCAAGAACTATATATTTCTGGGAGAGTAGGCAGTTCCTTCATCCATTGGTCTATGGAGTCCATAACTTCGACAAATCAACACAAGAATCTTTACTCATTTTATTGACTGAGAATTGACTTAAACTGACTCAATTTCGAAACGAAAATGACTAAAGGACATGACTCGATGTTGTGTAACCAGCTCCAAAAATAGAAGAAAAGAGATATCAACACCTTATAAATAAGCCACTTCGAGGGGGAAACCTCCAATACATTACATGAATGAACAATTCTTGGATGATACAATTTACAAAACCTACTTTCTATATATAGGAGTCCATGTGGCCATAATGTAATCCTAGTGGGCCACAATGTAATCCTAGTCAACTTGGCTGGGGTTACCACTGGCAAAGACAATAATAACAATATGGGGGTTACAAGGGTACAATAATAACAATAAGGGGGTTACACTAACAACAATAAGGGACTATACTAGTAATATAGGGACCTAACATGCCCCTCTCCTTCAAAAAAGTGTTGTCGTCAATGCTTGAGTAGCTCTGGGTGCTTCTGTATAAAATTCTCATCCTCCCATGTAGAATCTTCAGTGGGTAAGTTCTTCCACTTGATGAGATACTCTGAAATTGATCGATTTCGTAGTTGTCGAGTTCTTGTTTCCGTGACCGCTTCAGGTTCCAATATGACTTTTCCTTCCTCATCAAGTTCTGGCAATATTGTTTGAACTGGAATATTTTCAACTATAACCTTCTTTAAGCATGAAACATGGAAAACTGGATGTACTCGCGAAGAAGCAGGAAGCTCCAATTTGTATGCCATAGTACCAATCTTTTGCAACACCTTGTAAGGACCATAGTACTTTGGCGATAATTTATTATCCTTCTTTGCTTGCTAGAGGGACATTTGTTTGTATGGTTGTAGCCGTAAAAATACCCAATCTCCTACATCAAAACTTCTCTCGCTACGATGTTGATCTGCCTGTTGTTTCATTCGATTTTGTGCCAAATTCAGGTGATCCTTTAAGAGTTGGAGAACTTCTTGCTGATGCTCGATGTGATCTTCCACTGCTTGAACCTTCGAATTTTCCCTTAAAGATGATGTGATGGATGGTGGATGATATCCATAAAGTGCCATAAATGGGGTCATTTTTGCTGCAGTATGGAAGGAAGTGTTATAGCACCATTCAGCAAGAGGTAACCACTTGACCCATTGTGTTTGTTTATCAGATACAAAACAACGAAGATATCCTTCCAAACATTTATTTACGATCTCAGTTTGACCATCACATTGAGGATGATAAGATGAGCTATGAGCTAATTGAGTACCCAAACAAGAAAATAACTCCGTCCAAAAATTTCCAGTAAAAATGGGATCTCTGTCGCTCACAATAACCCTTGGGCTTCCATGTAGCTTTTGAATTCTGTCCATAAATGTAGTAGCAACCGTACTTTCTTTAAATGGATGAGATAATGCACAAAAGTGTGCATACTTGGTAAGTCTATCAACTACCACCATGATGACACTCTTTCCTTCGGACTTAGGTAAACCTGTGATGAAATCCATTGAAATCTCCTCCCAACGTTGACTTGGAATGGATAAAGGTTGTAGAAGTCTAGGGGTCTTAATTGTCTCAAATTTATTCTGCTGGCAAACCAAACATTCTGCCACAAAATTTTGAATATCAAATTTAAGGCCATCCCAAAAAGATTCTTTCTTCACCCTATGGTAATTTTTTAAAAATCCCGAGTGTCCTCCTAAAGGAGAAGTGTGAAATTCCAGAAGAATATTTTGTTTTAGTTGGGAATTATTACAAAGATATAAGCAATATTTGTACCATAAGGAATCATTTCCCCAGCTAAATGTATTAGATGTACTAGGATCTTGCTGCAACTTCTGAATGAGTGCCCATACATCTTTTTCCTTCTTCCATTCATCTCTTGCTTTGGTTATCCAATTTGGTTGGATAATAGAAATGGCACAAAGCAATGCTTCAACCTCTTCATTCTTTCTTGAGAGTGCATCTGCAACAACATTAAGCTTTCATTTTTTGTAGATTATTTCAAAGTCATAACCCAACATCTTTGTGACCCATTTTTCCCGCTCTTCAGAAGATAGTCTTTGTTCCAAAAAGTGTTTAAGACTATCATGATCAGTTTTTCCCTTGAAGTGTCTTCCCATTAGGTAAGTTCTCCATTTCTTTAGTGCATGCAGTATTGCTAACATTTCCTTCTCATAAATAGGTTCTGTAAATACTTTCCTTTGATTGGACGACTTTCAAAAGAAATGGATCTTCCTTCCTGCATTTAAACAACACCAATTCCATTTCTTGAGGCATCACATTCCACAATAAAGGTTTTTTTAAAGTCTGGTGTAGCTAAGACCAGTGCTAGGCACATTGCCTCTTTAAGATGTTCAAAGGCCTTAGTTTCTTCAGGAGTCATGAAAATGCATCTTTCTTCAATAATGTTGTTAGAGGTGCTGCTATTCTCTCATAATTCTTAAAAAACTTGCGATAATACCCTGTTAAGCCGAGAAATCCTTGCAATTTCTTTATGTTCGTGGGGAATGTCCATTCCTTAATGGCTTTAATTTTGTTAGGGTCTACTTTAACACCGTCGTGAGATACAATATGACCCAGATATTCCACCTCTTTTACTCCAAAGAAACATTTGGATATTTTGCATATAATTGTTTCTCCTGCAATAGTTTGAGCACCCTGTCAACATGTTCAACATGATCCTTCCAAGACTTGCTATAGATTAGTATATCATCAAAAAATACCAACACAAATTTTCTAAGGAAGGGTTTGAAAATGGAATTCATCAACCCTTGAAATGTAGAAGGTGCATTGGTAAGGCCAAAAGGCATGACCAAAAATTCATAATGACCCTCATGAGTTCGAAATGATTTTTTTGGAATATCTTCAATCTTCATTCTAATTTGATGATATCCTCAACGAAGATCCAACTTGGTAAAATAAATTGCTCCATGTAATTCATCCAATAATTCATCAATCACAGTAATGGGAAATTTATCTTTAATGGTGAGCTTATTGAGCTCCCTATAATCTAGACACATTCGCCATGATCCATCCTTCTTGTGTGCCAATACTACAGGAGCAGAGAAATAACTTTGACTAGGTTGAATTATACCCGCCTCTAACATTTCTGCAATCATATGTTCAATTTTTCTCTTTTGGACGTAAGGATATCTATAAGGCTTGATTTTTGGAGGAACACTTCCTGGAATCAAATGAATAGCATGATCATGATCACAAATAGGTGGGAGTCCTTTAGGAGTTTCAAACACCTTGGAATGATTGTCCAAGACTTGTTGGAGATCTGTAGAAATAGATGATTTTGATGTTGGAAATTCTAGTGAGCATAATTGTGCAATTACACCTCGTTTTTATTTCTTTAGAAGCTTTTTCATGAAATTAGAGCTTATCATATTTCTCAGCTTCCCTGCAATACCCTGTAATTCGACTTCCTTTCCTTCTGAAAAAAATTTCAAGAAAAGTTCTTGAAAATTAAAAGTTACCGTCCCCAAAGATTGTAACCATTATACTCCTAGTACAACATCAGCACCTCCCATAGGAATGGAAAGCATTGGACTAGTCAATACATATTCCCCCATGGTTAGCTTGATATTATGGCATTTTCCAGAGCAATTTATAGTTCCTCCATTTGCCACCATCACTTGACATTCTAGTGCTGGGTATAGGAAACAATTTAATTCCTTGGCTACCTTGCAATGAATAAAATTATGGGTGCTACCTGAAACAATCAACACTATTACAGTTTTCTTCTTGATATGTCCTTCTATATTGAGAGTTTGAGGAGTGGTAATGCCTGCCAGTGCATTACACGATATGGTCGGATTCATTTCTTCCTCTTCTAGGGCTGGTTCCTGGTGTATATCCTCTTCTTTTTCACTTTCTTCTTCTTCTTCACAATCTATGTAAAATAATTTCTTCTCAGCACACTTATGACCTTTAGTGTATTTTATATCACAACTATAGTGAAGCCCTCTTACTCTTTTTTCTTCCAATTGTTGTGGTGTCAACCTTGTAGGTTGTGGAAATCTAGGCGTAGAAACACTTCCTTATTTATAGAAGTGAGTGGTAGGCTTCCTTGTCGCCATTATTTTACATTCAATTTTTCTTGCCAACCTGAATACCTTCCCCAATGAATCAGGTTCCAAAATGCGAACTTCATGTTGGATGTTATCCTTTAAAGTGCCTATGAAGAGACCAATCTTGTGTTCCTCTGGAATATCAGTTACCCTTATATTCAATTTTTGGAAGTCCTCAATGTGCTCCCCCACTAAACCCTTTTGTTTGAGATTTATCGATTGGCTAAAGGTGTTGCTCTTTGTATCGTCATAATGTGCTATCATTTCCTCCGTAAAAATTGACCAAGAGACAATTTTTTTACGAGAGCAAAGCCATCGATACCATACAAATGCATTTTGTTCTAAATGTAAAGTTGCAATGCGTACCTTTTGTGTGTTTTTCACATTATGGAGATCAAAATATTGCTCCATCTGCAGTATCCATGTTACAGGATACTTTCCATCAAACTTCCTCATATCCATTTTTGGAATATGGTGGTTCTTCCCACCAACATTAGAGTTTATGAAATCACGATTAACATTTATTTTGTTCTCATCATGAGTTTCCTCTACTATCTTTTCACCATTAGGAAACATTTCTTCTATCAACTTTGTCAAATCTTCTATGTCTGATTTTAGATCATTCTTCATGTTTTCCATTTTAGATTCCATTCCAGCTTCCATGTCATGTATCTTAGATTCCACGTCTTTCTTCAAAACTTCCATTTCATTTTTTCTACTCTTTGTGAGAGAGAAATTTGGTGCATTTGCTCTTGTAATTTTGATAGATCATGTTGCAATTCTTCATCTTCATGAGTCATAGTAGAGCCTTCTGAAGGCTTAATGGGTGTTGAATTATTTTTATGGGGAATTTTGTAGAACCCAATACTGATATCTATTCTAAAATATGCCCTTGGAATCAATTCAAATTGATATTTCAAACAAGGCTTATGCAATTCGGAAAAAAATACACACCTTTTTCTTGCTTTTGAGGAGCTCGATATTGAAATTTGATTATAACTGTGATTGTGGCTTTTCAATATCTTAAATTCAGCACTAAATTAGCCCTATGAATTCTCTTTTGAATGCCACAGGTCTGAGATGATTTGGATTCTCCAAGACAAAGTTATGTCCAATCTCCCACAATGACCTAATTATGGACTGGTTCAGTAGAGTGAACTTGTATGACTTTCCACGTGTCACTCTTTCATCCTTCACCTCTGAAATTGATAGCAAAGAAACTACAGTCCGTGTACTTGTGAAAATTTTTTACGCCACTCCAATCTGATTCTCAGAGAGAGAGTTATTGAACTTTTCCCACGATCACCTCTTTGAGATGAAATTCAGGAGCCTGAAAAAGCACCACCTTCCAGAGATCATATCTCCAAAACTATTGTGAATCAAGATCTGAGATTGTTTGAAAAGTTTCATCAGGATTTCAGATTCTTAAACTTCGTAGAAAACAATTTATAGCGCAAATGCCAAGATGACCTGTTTAGGAGCTTGCAAAAAGACCTAATTTCCACATATGATATCTTCGAAAATATTGCGAACCAAACTCTAAAATGTTTAGAAGATCTTCCTCAGGATCACAGCTTCGCACCCTAAAAATTTCAACTTCTGAAACTTCGTAGAAAAAAATTTATAGCGAAAATTCCACGATGACCTGTTTGGAGCAGTGAACCCCTAGAATCCAAAGCTCTGGTACCAAATGTTGTGTAACCAGCTCCAAAAATAGAAGAAAAGAGATATCAACGCCTTAGAAATAAGCCACTTCGAGGGGGCAACCTCCAATACATTACATGAATGAACAATTCTTGGATGATACAATTTACAAAACCTCCTTTCTATATATATGAGTCCATGTGGCCATAATGTAATCCTAGTGGGCCACAATGTAATCCTAGTTGACCTAACAATAATAATTTAAGGGCACAATAATAACAAAATGGGGGTTACAAGGGTACAATAATAAAAATAAAGGGGTTACACCAATAACAATAAGGGACTATACTGGTAATATAGGGACCTAACACTCGACAAACTCAAACCAAAGCTGAAATCAATCTTCAGAGTTATAGCCTTCACCTCGGGCCCCAAACTGAAGAAAAGATAACAGCACAAACTTGCAATGAAACTGAAATAAACCGGTATGTACAGTGACAATGTAAAAGAGTAGAAAACATTTTAGAAATGATATTGCTTGAGCAGTCGACCATTGACCGGCCCTCTTGGACAATCTTCCCCGTTCATCTCTTTCAGAAGAAAATCATTCTGACCCCGATATGCAGCAATTTTAAAGGCTCCTTTCCAGATATTTTCGAACTTACCATGCTTACCCTTTTCCTCGTTTCTTGAATCCCATTTCAGCACCATTTCTTCCAATTGAAATTTGTCCACTTTTGCTTTTATGTCATATATTTTCTTAATTCTCTCTTGCAGCTTGAACGTGTTTTGGAAAACTTCTTCTCTAGTCTGCTACAAATGGATCATTTGATTTATTATTCTTTGCATATGATCATCTTCACTGCCAGCTTCCTGCAAAAGTTTGACTACTAGAACTGCAAGAGAGGTAGGAAATACTGTGTCAACTCCATCTACTAGCTCAAAGGGGGGCATACCTATGGATTTTTTTGACTCACTCAGTCTGCCCAAAATGCATTGACCAATTTCTTATGCCAACTTTTCTTGTTTATTTCCAACAAATTTTTAATAATGTTGACCAAAGATTTGTTTGAAGACTCTGCCAATCCGTTGCCTTGTGGATGATAAGCGGTTGAGTGTCCCAAAGTGATGTGGTACTTGTCACAAAACTCAACCATTATTTTTGATTTGAAAGCTGCTGCGTTATCAGTAATTAACTTATTCGCGCAACCAAAATGAGACAAAATTTTATTCTCAAGAAACGAAATTATTACCAAATCCGTAGCTTGCCTGGTGGGAATTGCTTCGATCCATTTCATGAAATAATATGTCACTGTGAGGATCCACTTATGCTGAGCTGAAGAAGTGGGATGGATATCGCCAATAAAATCCAAACCCCATTGCTGAAAAGAAGCACTAACCTCAATGGGCTTAAGCGGAAAAGGCTGCAATTTCTTTCTCCCTTCAAAAAGCTGACATTCATGATAGCCTTTAACAATTTTGTATACATCAGCGAAAAGAGTCGGCCAATAATATCCCGCTCTCAAAATTTTGTTGGCTGTTGTTTTCCAGAAAAGGTGACCTCCACAATCCCCCTTATGAAAATCTTCCATAACCTGCTTTGCTTCTTCTTCCACCAAACAATTAAGCAAAACACCACCGAGATCTTTCTAATAGAGTGCATTGTTCAACATACAAAACTTAACAGCCTTCAATTTCAGAGTTCTACTTTTTTTTTTTAGCCATTCCTGGCGGTGGTGACAAGTTTTGGAGCACATATACAATATCTAAATACCAAGGAGAATGAACAAAGATTTCTGATACCTGAATTAGCGAACTTTCTTCGTTTTCCTCGGACATAGCAGCAATGAGATTAATATCCAAGGCATGCAAATTTGACTCGGCCATTAGCTTAGCCAGCCCTTGTCCTTTGATAAGCTTTGTAGGCTTTATCTCCACATCATACTCCAACAAGGCAGCAATCCATTTTCCTCGTCTCCCCTCCGGATCTATTTGCACTAAAACATCCTTAACAGCAGCATTAGGAACATAAGCAAGAATATGAGATTGCAGAATATATACTCAGAAATATTTCAACTCTTTCACTAAAGCAAGAGCTTGCTTTTCAATGATGTTATACTTTAAGGCTGCATCTCTTATGGTTCGACTGAAAAAAGCAATTGGTTTTTCATGCTAATCTCTTTTCTGCATCAATACTACTGCCATAGTATGCTCCGAGGCAAATGAAAACAAAATAAAATTCTGAGTATAGTCTGGGCTGATAAAAAATGGAGCTGAAGAAAGAGCCAAATTCACTAAATTGAAATACTTTACAGCCTTCTCAGTCCACTTCACTACGCTGTCTTTCTTAAGCATGTTTGTAATATCCCTTAGATTTTCTATAATATTAGGCACAAAGCGGCGCAAAAAATTCATCTTACCATTGAATGATTGGATCTCATTTTTGTTTCGGGTAAGATCAATTTTCTGAATAGTTTCTACTTGAGCTGGATCAATACGGATGCCATCTTTTGAGATAATATGACCGAGAATTTTGCCCTCATCCATGGCAAAAAAACTCTTCTTCGGATTAAGCGACACACCATACTTTCTACACCACTGAAAAGAAATCTTCAAATGGTAAAGGTGTTCTTCATCAGAATTATAAAAGACTGTCAAATCATCAAGATATACAACTAGGAAAACATCCTTCTCATTCACAAATGCCATATCCATTGCTCACTGAAAGGTTGCACCAGCATTCTTCAAACCGAAAGGAATTTTAGCATAATGGAAAGTTCCCCACGGAGTGGTGAATGTTGTTTTGTCTCTATCATCCTCATGGACGAGAATTTGGTTATAACCGGAATAACCATCGAGTAGCGACATACGAGACGCCCCAACTACTCGCTGAAGTATGTGATCCATTTTGGGAAATGGATAATTATCTTTCAAAGAAACCTTATTCAGATTCCTAAAATCAATGCACAAACGAATCTCACCTGTTTTCTTGTGGACGGGAAAAAAATTAGAAATCCAATCTGAAAAACTTGTAGGAACAATGATACCAGCCTTGTACAATTGATTCACTTCCTTCTCAATTGAAGGCAACAACTTTGGATTTATTCTTCTCAACTTCTGCCTGAAGGGATTTTGATTTGGCTTGATAGGAATGGTGTGTTGAATTATGTTTGTATCATATGTCTTCAAATATGAATAGTCCCAAGAAAATACATTAGAAAAATATGACAACAAACTGATATACTTTGATTTTACCTCTGGTGGAAATGCTTTGGACAATTTCACCATTGGATTTTCAGCTGATCCAATGTTCACATCTTCAACTCCCTTTTCGGTTGGCCGCAAGGTTGGTTTTCGAGCTACGTCATCTTGATTGAAGAGATCCTCTAAAGGTATCAGACCTTTAGGAATGACATTATCCTTCAGCTGCAATACTTCCATCTGATTTACTTGCACATCAGCCCCACCATCATAATGTTCCAAATCAATTGAAGTGTCTCTGAATTTGCCTTCATTTTGCAGAAATTCATCAATCTCTTCGTCATCTTGAAATACTTGCCAATAAATTTGATTGTCTGGGACAGTCGGACGATGCTTCACATGAATTTAAAATTTTTTACTTGAGTTCATCGGAATTTTTAAGTTACTTGCTGCCTTTGCAAGTGCATCTGCAGTACCATTTTGAATACGAGGGACACAAGTCAATGTATAGTCTGAAAACAATTTCAAGATATCAAGAACAACATTTCGGTAAGCTCGCATTCGAGGATGCTTAGCTTGGTATTCACCTTTTAATTGCTTGATAACCAATTCAGAGTCGCCATACACTGCAATCCTCTTAGCATTCAACTTTCTAAGAATTTTCAGACCAACAGTTAAAGCTTCGTATTCAGCCTCATTATTTGAACAATCAAAAGCTAATTTATAAGAACAGACCCTTAAATTACTCGGTACCTTGTTTGGGGTGGAAAAAGGGCTACGTACCCAAATTCCAATTCCAGCACCATCACTTCCTACTGCACCATCCAAATCCATGGTCCATAAACCATCTTCATCTTCTTCCAAGTGCTAAAATTCTGTTTGCTCTGTTATTTCTGCTTACTGTCCATCAATTTTTTGCTACTGTTGGAACGCTGATTGCTTAGCAGAACTTTCAAGTTTTTGTCTTTCTTTCTTAAAAACTTCTATGAAATTCTTGGTGATTTTGGAATGTCTTCTACTTCAACTAATTGACTATTTACATCATTGAAACTATCTGAATACAAAACAAATGACTCTAAATCTATATGTACATAATTGATTGGATGATTTACCAGTTTCTCCTTGCTGGTGATCATATATTTCATCTTTTGCTCCCGATATAATTTCCTCATCTGACCAAACACAGGAATAGTAGCATAGGAGAAATCAAGCTACAATTTTCCCTTTAGTTTCGCTCCCTAAGATCTGGAAAGAAGCATGCCAAATCTAGGAGGAATATCCGCCACAACCACATCCATCAAAGCTGTCGAGTTCTTGTTTCCATGACCCCTTCAGGTTCCAATATGATTTTTCCTTCCTCATCAAGTTCTGGAAATATTGTTTGAACTGGAAGATTTTCGCCTATAACCTTTTTTAAGCATGAAACATGGAAAACTGGATGTACTCGCGAAGAAGCAGGAAGCTCCAATTTGTATGCCATAGAACCAATCTTTTGCAACACCTTGTAAGAACCATAGTACTTTGGTGATAATTTATTATCCTTCTTAGCTTGCTTGAGGGACATTTGTTTGTATGGTTGTAGCCGTAAAAATACCCAATCTCCTACATCAAAACTTCTCTCGCTGCGATGTTGATCTGCCTGTTGTTTCATTCGATTTTGTGCCAAATTCATGTTATCCTTTAAGAGTTGGAGAACTTCTTGCTGATGCTCGATGTGATCTTCCACTGCTTGAACCTTCGAATTTTCCCTTAAAGATGATGTGATGGATGGTGGATAATATCCATAAAGTGCCATAAATGGGGTCATTTTTGCTGCAGTATGGAAGGAAGTGTTATACCACCATTCAGCAAGAGGTAACCACTTGACCGATTGTGTTTGTTTATCAGATACAAAACAACGAAGATATCCTTCCAAACATTTATTTACTATCTCAGTTTGACCATCAGATTGAGGATGATAAGATGAGCTATGAGCTAATTGAGTACCCAAACAAGAAAATAACTCGGTCCAAAAATTTCCAGTAAAAATGGGATCTCTGTCGCTCACAATAACCCTTGGGCTTCCATGTAGCTTTTGAATTCTGTCCATAAATGTAGTAGCAATCGTACTTGCTTTAAATGGATGAGATAATGCACAAAAGTGTGCATACTTGGTAAGTCTATCAACTACCACCATGATGACACTCTTTCCTTCGGACTTAGGTAAACCTGTGATAAAATCCATTGAAATCTCCTCCCAAAGTTGACTTGGAATGGATAAAGGTTGTAGAAGTCTCGGGGTCTTAATTGTCTCAACTTTATTTTGCTGGCAAACCAAACATTCCGTCACAAACTTTTGAATATCAGATTTAAGGCCATCCCAAAAAAATTCTTTCTTCACCCTGTGGTAAGTTTTTAAAAATCCCGAGTGTCCTCCTAAAGGAGAAGTGTGCAATTCCAGAAGAATCTTTTGTTTTAGTTGGGAATTCTTACAAAGATATAAGCGATCTTTGTACCATAGGGAATCATTTTTCCAACTAAATGTATCAGATGTACTAGGATCTTGCTGCAACTTTTGAATGAGTGTCCATACATCTTTGTCCTTCTTCCATTCATCTCTTGCTTCAGCTATCCAATCTAGTTGGATAATAGAAATGGCACAAAGCAATGCTTCCACCTCTTCATTCTTTCTTGAGAGTGCATCTGCAACAACATTAAGCTTTCCTTTTTTGTAGATTATTTCCAAGTCATAACCCAACATCTTTGTGACCCATTTTTGCTGCTCTTCTGAAGATAGTCTTTGTTCCAAAAAGTGTTTAAGACTATCATGATCAGTTTTTACCTTGAAGTGTCTTCCCATTAGGTAAGTTCGCCATTTCTTTAGTGCATGTAGTATTGCTAACATTTCCTTCTCATAAATAGGTTTCCGTAAATACTTTCCTTTGATTGGACGACTTTCAAAAGCAATGGGTCTTCCTTCCTGCATTAAAACTGCACCAATTCCATTTCCTGAGGCATCACATTCCACAATAAAGGTTTTTGTGAAGTCTGGCGTAGCTAAGACCGGTGCTAGGCACATTGCCTCTTTAAGACGTTCAAAGGCCTTAGTTGCTTCAGGAGTCCATGAAAATGCATCTTTCTTCAATAATGTTGTTAGAGGTGCTGCTATTATCCCATAATTCTTAACAAACTTGCGATAATACCCTATTAACCCGAGAAATCCTCGCAACTTCTTTATGGTTGTGGGGACTTTCCATTCCTTAATGGCTTTAATTTTGTTAGGGTCTACTTTAACACCCTCGTGAGATACAATATGACCAAGATATTCCACCTCTTGTACTCCAAAGAAACATTTGGATTTTTTTGCATATAATTGTTTCTCCTGCAATAGTTTGAGCACCCTGTCAACATGTTCAACATGATCCTTCGAAGATCTACTGTAGATTAGTATATCATCAAAAAATACTAGCACAAATTTTCTAAGGAAGGGTTTGAAAATGGAATTCATCAACCCTTGAAATGTAGAAGGTGCATTGGTAAGGCCAAAAGGTATGACCAAAAATTCATAATGACCCTCATGAGTTCGAAATGCTGTTTTTGGAATATCTTCAGTCTTCATTCTAATTTGATGATATCCCGAACGAAGATCCAACTTGGTAAAATAAATTGCTCCATGTAATTCATCCAATAATTCATCAATCACAGGAATGGGAAATTTATCTTTAATGGTGAGCTTATTGAGCTCCCTATAATCCGGACACATTCGCCATGATTCATCCTTCTTGTGTACCAATACTACAGGAGCAGAGAAAGAACTTTGACTAGGTTGAATTATACCCGCCTCTAACATTTCTGCAATCATACGTTCAATTTCGCTCTTTTGGAAGTAAGGATATCTATAAGGCTCGATGTTTGGAGGAACACTTCCTGGAATCAAATGAATAGCATGATCATGATCACGAATAGGTGGGAGTCCTTTGGGAGTTTCAAACACCTTGGAATGATTGTCCAAGACTTGTTGGAGATCTGCAGAAATAGATGATTTTGATGTCGGAACTTCTAGCGAGCATAATTGTGCAATTACGCCTCGTTTTTATTTCTTTAGTGTTGGCAATATGATGCAGAGTGTTGTCCTTGATGGCAACCCACTGAATGAAGATGAAGACATGAGATTGTTGACATGTGTTGTCCTTGATGGAAATACACCTGATGAAGTTATTCTTGACTTGATGGACTTGGTAAATGATGTAAATCTGATGTGATATGATGTTTGTTGACAATATGATGTAGAGAGTTGTTCTTGAATGGCAACCCACTTGATGAAGATGATGGCAACTTACTTGATAAAGTTGTGCTTGATAGAATATGTCTTGATGAACCTATTTAAAGATGAAAATCTGATGTACCTACTGTGAGTATAGAAGGCAATGAAGAAAGTAATTCAGCATGTGCTAATTCTATGGTGAAAAGAGTATGTCTCAAGAAATACGCGGATATGTCTAGGAGAAGTCGCGTATGCACGTGGGAAACAACGTGCCAAGTCGCGTATGGGAAAAAGCGCTCAAAAAGTGCAAAACCAGGGGTAACCACCATGGTATTGACCCATTGTATTGGGTAATGACTCGTCTAAATGATCCCGTCCAGGAATACCATCGGAAGTAATGTAGTTTTGGGCTCATGGTATTGTTTTGGCTCATAGTATTGAAAAAGGGTAAACCTATATAAAGAGAAGAAATTCATTGTGCATATCATGAGTGTGGGTGCAATATGTCTGAGCTTGAATGAATACTTCTCTGTGAAGTATATCTGTATGGAAAGGGTAAAGGTTTGATGATAGATCTGAATCTATGATGCACCTATGAAGAAATGATGAAGTGGGATATCTAGATCTGAAATGTATCTGTATTTTCTAGATCTGTTTATGGAGTGATTAGATCTGTGATGAGGCGAACATCTGTCTGAAGTAAAGGGTTGAATCTGAACTGAATATCTGATCTGAAGAAGTATGTAGCTCTGTAATGGTTGAAGATCCATACGCTAGTTAGCCGCAGAGGAAGTGCGTATATACGCGGCTTCGCTGAAGAAAAAGCGCGCATGCGCAGTGAAGTTTGTACATATGTATACGCTGGTTGATGTGGTCGGAAGCGCGTATATACGCGACATCAGTGAAAGGAAAGCACATATGCAAACTAGGGTTTGCTGAAGCAAGGGGTATGAAATGTCTGATCTGTTCTGCTATGTTTTTGCTATCTGATCTGTGTTTTCTGAATTGATAAGTATCTGTTGGTGATGTATGTTTGAGCTTAAAAGTATGGAGTGGGTCCAGTCTGAAAATATGATGAAACGTGGCCTACAAGTTGTGTTCTATTGAAGTTGTTGGATCCAAGCAGATGGTTTAATTCTGTTCTTACCGTACATAAGCCATCGTTTATAGAACATCTAATGAATGAATGATGCAATGATATAAGTAAAGAACTAATGGCATAATTAGATCTATGTGTATACGCGAGTTTTATGAAGGATATCCGCGTGTATACGCTAGTTGGCTTCAGCAAAGTAGCGTATGGGTTTTAGAGCATGAAAAAGTAAAAAGTTTCAGTTTGCCCTAAATACTGATTCACCCCCCCCTCTCAGTATTTTTCCCAACAATTGGTATCAAAGCAGGTTCTTCTGCAGAATCTTGATCGCTTGAAGGAGATCCGTCGCAATGGGAAGTCAAGAAGGAGTAATGTCTATAAAGCCACCTCTATTCAATGGAAGCAATCTGATATTCTGGAAGGTACGAACAAAAGCATATCTGCAAAGTCTTGGTGCAAATGTATGGGCAATCGTGGAAGAAGGTTATCAATACCCAGCAAGTATTCCTACTGATGCAGCAGAAAGGAAGAAGTATGAAATCAATGCCAAAGCAATGAATGTCTTGTTAGGAAGCATGTCTGAATCAGAATTTGCTAAAGTGATGCAGCTACATTCAGCAAAAGAAATATGGGACAAAATCATTCTAAGCTATGAAGGAGACACAAAGGTAAAAAGTGCAAAACTCTAAACTCTTAGAATTGAATATGAAAATTTGAAGATGCATAGTGATGAGAGCATTGCCCATTTCTTCTTACGTCTGGATGATATTGTAAATCGAATGAGAAATTTGGGTGAAACCATAACTGATACTACTTTGGTGGAAAAAGTCTTAAGATCCCTGACTTCAAAATTTGACTCTAAAGTTTCAACTATTGAAGAAAGGCAAGATCTGCAAACTCTTACTATTGTTCAATTACATGGTATTCTGACTGCTTTTGAAATGAGACAAGGAGGTCCTTCTCAAATCAGAGAAGCTGCTTTTAAGGTATCTGCAAAAGGAAAAGAAAAGGAAGTTGTCAAAGAATCCAGCTATATATCCGATGAAGAAGAAGCGAATTTCGTGAGAAAACTCCAACTAGGAACTGGAAGATTCAAAGGTAAGCTTCCCTTCAAATGTTTTGAGTGTGGAAAAGTTGGTCACTATGCTGTTAAATGTCCTTATAAAGAAAAACATGGTAAAGAAAAACAATTTGAAAAGAGGAAGAGTTATTATGCAAATGAAGATGATGATGAAGTGTCCAGTGAATATGAAGAAGATTCTGACCAAGCTCTACAAGTGCTCATGGAAAAGAAGCAAAAGAAGAAGGTTACTAGAGGAAAGGAGATACCTCAGAAATCATGTATAGCAAAAATTGAAGAAGATGAAACAGATTCTGACGAAGCTCTACAAGTGCTCATGGCAAAGAGGAAAAAGAAGAAGGCTACTCGAAGCAAGGATATATCTCAGAAAATTGAAGAAGATGAATCTGATAGTGATTTGGGCCCTTGTAATCTTCTTTGTGCAAGCAATGGTGTAGAAAGTGAAAGTAAAGTTGTGGATCTAGAACAAGCTATCAAGATCAAAGTTGAAGAACAACAAAAGGAAATTGATAAGAAAGATTCTATCTACAAAGAGATGATATCTCAAATGAAAGATCAAATAGAAATGCTGAATGGACAGGTGGACAAGTATCAAAGGTTTCATACTTATGCATCCAATCGAATTAAAGAACTAGAAGCAGAAATCAACGATCTAAATGCAGATCTCGAAAAATCAAGCAAGAAGAATGAAGGACTTGAAGCTGCAATCATCTTTCTACAAACATATCTTGAAGCATCAAATAAGAAGAATGAAGAAACTCTGTCATATGAAAAGGAAGGCCTTGAAGAAGAAATCATCTCTCTCAAAGAAGATCTGGAAAAATCAAATAAGAAGAATGAAGAGCTGCAACAAACATGTGAAGAAAACGAAAATTGGTTGAAAGAAGAGATTTTAAATCTGAAGGATAAAGTAGAAGATGGAAGAAGGAAAGAAGAAAGCTTGACGAAGCAATGTCAAGCCTTGGAGGTTGAGGTAAAGATTCTCAAATGTAAATTAGAAGAAAAGGTTAAACTTTTGAGGTTTCAAGATAGTACTAACATTTTGGACAATATTCTGAGTAATCAAAGGTCTCCTGCTATCAAACTTGGTCTTGGTTTCCATGAAACTGTTAAAGGAGAATCTAGCTCACAAGGAGGTGCTAAAAATTCAGAGGATGTCAATGCAAAACCTGAAGTGTTGAAAGAAACAAAAGGTCAACCAACAATGATGAAATCTCAAAGGAAATCAGTCAATAAAGTTGAATGCTTTAAATGTCATAATTATGGTCATGTTGTAGCAAATTGCAGGAGTAGATCATTTCAGCCTCAATCAAACAGTTCCTACATAGAAAGGTACTCTAGTTTCTTCAAGGGATATTTTTTTTCATGTAACAAGTATGGACATAAAGCAGCTGATTGTAAAAGGAGGAAGATTAGAAATACCCATTATGATTCTTATGCTTATTTCTCTGGACACATGAGATGTTATTCTTGTAACAAGTATGGACTTGTAGAAAAAGAATGCAGGTTGAACAAATATGAGAAATTGGATAACTTTCAGCACGCAAATAGAAAGTTTAAACAAATCTGGAAAAAGATGGAGGACCGATCAGAAACGTAGGGAATCCTGACCCTACTGCAGTCATCCGCTTCTGAAGCTGACTTTTCTTATTTGACTGCAGGAATGATGTGGTATACATTATGAGATTTAGTAATGTATCGTCACAGGGGGAGCAATGCATGATGACTCTCATGGTTGATTTGATTATTCTGGTTATGTTTACTTCTGACAGCGCATATGATGTGGAAAGGACAGGTACAGGAGGTACAAGCTAAGGAGGAAATGAAGGAAGATGAAATTTTTCTATGCTTCACTTTCCATACGCAGGTTATATTAACAAAAGTTGCGTATACACGCGAGTTTCATCAGACACAGTCGCGTATGCATTGATGATAAGAGAATTTATATGCTAGCTGAAGATCTGGAGCAGAGGTTCAGGGGGAGCATCAGTCTGATTGTTAATGACTGTATTATTGACTCAATTTCAGCTTAGTTTCTCAGTTCTAAAAAATGAGGATACGATACATGGTTTCTTGTGTTGAATATTGTGGATGAGTCTTGTTTGCTTGTTGATGAAGAGTATTCATTGTTGAGATGAAAGTCCTATAATTCAGAGATAAGGGCAGCCCATGCAGAGATTGTTGCTGATGACTTGCTGATGAACGTATTCAGGTTTCACAAGTTAAGGAGGAGCACTGGTTCAGGGGGAGCAGCAGGTTGAATACTAATGATTGCATTGTTGGCAATATGACTGCTTATTCTCTAGTTTGTGTGATACTCATGCTCAAATGATGATGACTTGGTACATATTTTATTATGATGAGATTTTGAGCCCTGGTTGCTAATAAGTATCTTTTTTTATCACACATGGATGAGTTGGAAGTTGATACAGAAATAAGAATAGATCATGCAGAGTTTGTTACTATGGTTGAGATCTTTTGCCTACATATGTTACTTCATGTTAAATCTTGAAGATCTTGATGATATTGGACCACATGCATGATTGCTTGACACATTTTTGAAGATGTTGTTCTGGTATGATAATCTCTCTTGGAAAGATTGTATTGATGCTGCAAAGAATCTGAAGGCTTGGTTACTAATGTGCTTATGCTACAACTGTTGGATGACGCTCGAAGACACAACTACACTGTTCTATCTATATGTAGTCCAGGGAAGCATTCAAATACCTCAGAAAGAAGCTGAACACTGTCTTTTTATCACAGAGGATCAGATATGGTTATAATATAGAAGATGGTATTGGATACGTGGGTTTCCTGAAACACAGTCGCGTAAATACGCGAGTTCATGCACAGAAAACCGCGTATGTCTGATTGCTGACAAATTTTTGCTTGGAGTCAGCTCTCTTCAACACAGCTACAGTGCTGTTTGGTATCTCTGATACTGTTTGGTATCTCTGGTGGTGTTCCAGTTCTCATAATTCTATTTCTAATGTCTTGATAAATATGCCTTGATGATTTGTTGGTAAAAGTGTTCAGGATGCACAAACTAAGGGGGAGCCTTAGTCATATGGAAAGGTTGCTTGGTTGCACAGATTCAGGGGGAGAATTAGCATTGCTAAGTATAATGCATGGTTGGCACTATGATGGTTCTGAAATAGGTTCTCTTTCTTGAGGACTTTCTGGTGTTGGTCTTAAAGTTATATTTGTAGTTTGAAGAAAAGGTCATGTAGAGATCCATGATGTAAAATTGTAATAGTCAGTCATGTAAGGACTTGATAAATTTGTAAACCCACTTGGTTGGGTAGCTGAGTCAAATTTTGTAAACCCACTTGGTTGGGTAGCTAAGTCTCATATGTAAATCCACTTGGTTGGATATTTGATGTAAGTATGATTCTTTGGTGATAGGAAGTTCATAGAGTCATGTACTTCATTGAAAAATATGTTTAAAGTTTCAGCATGAACTCAGGGGGAGCTTGGTCACTTCAGTATATATCAGATCTGCAGAATGCTTCTTCCACATGAGGAGAAAAGGGGGAGAGTATGTTGGTTTCTGATCCGCCCTTTGCCCTTGATGTTAAAGGGGGAGAGTGACATGGTGTTTGAATGAAGAGAAAGAATGGTGTCAAAAATGGAGAAAGTGACATGGTGTCATTGTATTCTTAATATACCTATCTGTTGTGGTAACCAAACACCAACGTGGTTGCCATCAATTCCAAAGGGGGAGATTGTTGGCAATACGATGCAGAGTGTTGTCCTTGATGGCAACCCACTGAATGAAGATGAAGACATGAGATTGTTGACATGTGTTGTCCTTGATGGCAATACACCTGATGAAGTTATTCTTGACTTGATGGACTTGGTAAATGATGTAAATCTGATGTGATATGATGTTTGTTGACAATATGATGTAGAGAGTTGTTCTTGAATGGAAACCCACTTGATGAAGATGATGGCAACTTACTTGATAAAGTTGTGCTTGATAGAATATGTCTTGATGAACCTATTTAAAGATGAAAATCTGATGTACCTACTGTGAGTATAGAAGGCAATGAAGAAAGGAATTCAGCATGTGCTAATTCTATGGTGAAAAGAGTATGTCTCAAGGAATACGCGGATATGTCTAGGAGAAGTCGCGTATGCACGCGGGAAACAATGTGCCAAGTCGCGTATGGGAAAAAGCACTCAAAAAGTGAAAAACCAGGGGTAACCACCATGGTATTGACCCATTGTATTGGGTAATGACTCGTCTAAATGACCCCGTCCAGGAATACCATCGGAAGTAATGTAGTTTTGGGCTCATGGTATTGTTTTGGCTCATGGTATTAAAAAAGGGGCTCATGGTATTGAAAAAGGGTAAACCTATATAAAGAGAAGAAATTCATTGTGCATATCATGAGTGTGGGTGCAAGATGTCTGAGCTTGAATGAATACTTCTCTGTGAAGTATATCTGTATGGAAAGGGTAAAGGTTTGATGATAGATCTGAATCTATGATGCACCTATGAAGAAATGATGAAGCGGGATATCTAGATCTGAAATGTTTTTGTATCTACTAGATCTGTTTACGGAGTGATTAGATCTGTGATGAGGCGAACATCTATCTGAAGTAAAGGGTTGAATCTGAACTGAATATCTGATTTGAAGAAGTATGCAGCTCTGTAATGGTTGAAGATCCATACGCTAGTTAGCCGCAGAGGAAGCGCGTATATACGCGGCTTCTCTGAAGAAAAAGCGCGTATGCGCAGCGAAGTTTATGTGCAGATGTATACGCTGGTTGATGTGGACGGAAGCGCGTATATACGCGACACCAGTAAAAGAAAAGCACGTATGCAAACTAGGGTTTGCTGAAGTATGGGGTATGAAATGTCTGATCTGATCTGCTGTGTTTTAGCTATCTGTTGTTGATGTTTGATTGTGCTTAAATGTATGGAGAGGGTCCAGTCTGAAAATACGATGAAACGTGGCCTGCAAGTTGTGTTCTATTGAAGTTGTCGATCTAGTGATGGTTTATTCGTTTTACGTATTATTGCCATCTATCGTTTATAGAACATCTAATGAATGAATGATGGAATGATATAAGTGAAGAATTAATGGCATAATTAGATCTCTGTGTATACGCGAGTTTTATGAAGGATATCCGCGTGTATACGCTAGTTGGCTTCAACAAAGTAGCGTATGGGTTTTAGAGCATGAAAAAGTAAAAATTTTCAGTTTGCCCTAAATACTGATTCACCCCCCCCTCTCAGTATTTTTCCCAACATTTAGAAGCTTTGTCATGACATTAGGGCTTATTATCCTTCCTAGCTTCCCTTCAATACCCCGTAATTTGACTTCCTTTCCTTCTGAAAAATATTTCAAGAAAAGTTCTTGAAAATTAAAAGCTACAGTCCCCAAAGATTGTAACCATTGTACTCCTAGTACAACATCAACACCTCCCATAGGAATGGAAAGCATTGGACTAGTCAATACATATTCCCCCATGGTTAGCTTGATATTATGGCATTTCCCAGAGCAATTTATAGTTCCTCCATTTGCAACCATCACTTGGCATTCTGGTGCTGGGTATAGGAAACAATTTAATTCCTTGGCTACCTTACAATGAATAAAATTATGGGTGCTACCCGAATCAATCAACACTATTACCCTTTTCTTCTTGATCTGTCCTACTATCTTGAGAGTTTGAGGAGTGGTAATTCCGGCCAGTGCATTACATGATATGGTCGGATTCATTTCTTCCTCTTCTATGGCTGGTTCCTGGTGTATATCCTCTTATTTTTCATTTTCTTCTTCTTCTTCACAATCTATGTAAAATAATTTCTTTTCAGCACATTTATGACCTTTAGTGTATTTTCTATCACAACTGTAGCAAAGCCCTTTTGCTCTTTTTTCTTCCAATTGTTGTGGTGTCAACCTTGTAGGTTGTAGAAATCTAGGCGTAGCAACACTTCCTTCTTTATAGAATTGAGTGGTAGGCTTCCTTGTCGCCATTATTTTACATTCAACTTTTCTTGCCAACCTGAATGCCTTCTCCAATGAATCCAGTTCCAAAACACGAACTTCATGTTGGATGTTATCCTTTAAAGTGCCTATGAAGAGATCAATCCTGTGTTCCTCTGGAATATCAGTTACCCTTATATTCAATTTTTGGAAGTCCTCAATGTGCCGCCCCACTAAACCCTTTTGTTTGAGATTTATCAATTGGCTAAAGAAGGTGTTGCTCTTTGTATCCTCATAATGTGCTATCATTTCCTCCGTAAAAATTGACCAAGTGACAATTTTTTTACGGGAGCAAAGCCATCGATACCATACAAATGTATTTTTTTCTAAATGTAAAGTTGCAATGCGTACCTTTTGTGTGTTTTACACGTTATGGAGATCAAAATATTGCTCCATCTGTAGTATCCATGTTACAGGATCCTTTCCATCAAACTTCCTCATATCCATCTTTGGAATATGGTGGTTCTTCCTACCAACATTAGAGTTTATGAAATCACAATTAACATTTATTTTGTTCTCATCATGAGGTTCTTCTACTATCTTTTCACCATTAGGAAACCTTTCTTGCATCAACTTTGTCAAACCTTCCATGTCTGCTTTTAGAAAATTCTTCATGTTTTCCATTTTCTCATCGATCTTAGCTTCCATGTCATCCATCTTAGATTCCATGCCAGCCTCCATGCCATCTATCTTAGATTCCACGCCTTTCTTCAAACCATCCATCTTATTTTCCATGCCTTTCTTCAAAACTTCCATGTCATTTTTTGTTGCTCTTTGCGAGAGCGAAATTTGTTGCACTTGCTCTTGTAATTTTGATATGTCATGTTGCCATTCTTCGTCTTCATGAGTCATAGTAGAGCTTTCCAAAGGCTTAATGGGTGTTGAATTCTTTTTAGGGGCCATTTTATAATCCAATACTGATATCTATTCTACAATATGCCCTTGCAATCAATTCAACTTGATTCTTCAAACAAGACTTATGCAATTCGGAAAAAAATACACACCTTTTACTTGCTTTTGAGGAGCTCGATATTGAAATTGTATTATCTCTGTGATTGAGGCTCTTCTATATCTAAAATTCAGTACTGAAGTAGCCCTCTGAGTTCTCTTTTGAATGCCATAGGTCTGACCTGATTTGGATTCTCCAAGATAAAGTTGTTTCCAATCTCCCACAATGACCTAATTATGGACTGGTTCAGTAGAGTGAACTTGTACGACTTTCCACGTGTCACTTTTTTGTCCTTTGTCTCTGAAATTGATAGCCAAGAAACGAAATTCTCTGTACTTGCGAATAATTTTTACGGCACTCCAATCCGATGCCCAGAGAGAGAGTTATTGAACTTTTTCCACGATCACCTCTTTGAGATGAAATTCAGGAGCCTGAAAAAGCACCACCTTCCACAGATCATATCTCCAAAAATATTGCGAACCAAGATCTGAAATTTTTTGAAGACTTTCCTCAAGAGTTCAGCTTCGCACCATATGTATTTCAGATTTTGAGCCTTCGTAGAAAAAACGTTATAGCACAAATTCCACGATGACCTGTTTAGGAGCCTAAAAACAGACCTAAATTCCACAGATCATATCTCCGAAAATATTGCGAACCAAGCTCTGAAATTTTTAGACAATATTCCTTGGGATTTCGGCTTTGCACCCTAAAAATTCTAGCTTCTGAAACTTCGTATAAAAAAAGTTATAGCGAAAATTCCACGATGACATTTTTGGAGCAGCGAAACCCTAGAATCCAAAGCTCTGATACCAAATGTTGTGTAACCAGCTTCAAAAATAGAAGAAAAGAGATATCAACACCTTAGAAATAAGCCACTTCAAGGGGGAAACCTCCAATACATTAAATAAATGCACAATTCTTGGATGATACAATTTACAAAACCTCCTTTCTATATATAGGAGTCCATGGGGCCATAATGTAATCCTAGTGGGCCACAATGTAATCCTAGCCGACCTAACAATAATAATTTAAGGGCACAATAATAAAAAAATGGGGGTTACAAGGGTACAATAATAACAATAAGGGGGTTACACTAACAATAATAATGGACTATACTAGTGATATAGGGACCTAACACTGATCCAAGCTGACCACTAAATCTTTGATAAGCCCAATGCATCTTACTCTACTGGAATCAAAAGAGTAAATATCATGATAATTTCTAGTGATATCCAATCCCAATTTCTCCATGATTGCCCTCGGCATGAGATTATGAGAGGCTTTGGAATCAAACATAGCATTATGTAACACAAAATCATGCAATCTAAGGCTAATATAAAAAGGAAGCACATCACTATCTGGAGACTCACCATCCAATGTTGGACCAAAAATCGACTCAGGTTGATCATATTCCACATTCACCATATCAGACAATGGATCTAAATTCAAAATCTTAGACACCTGACCCTTATAGCTTCTATTCTTCATCAACTCAGTCAAAGGAATGGAAACTTTCAACTTAACAATTTCATTTTCTAAGTTAAAAACTGAAACTTTCTCTACCTCTTTAGCTGGAACATCCTTCTTTTCAGTTTTCTCCTTTGATACAATTGGTTGATTGGATATTTCATTTACTAATGGGGACTTACTAGTAGTGGGATCAGCTATCTCTTTTCCCTTCTTCTGCGCCACGGGTGAATCATTCTTTAGCACTGAAACTTCCTTTCTTTTTTGAATTGGATTAATATGGAAATCTATGTTTCTAAGTGAATATTGTCGCTGCTGGGCTGTCAAGGCATTCATGTATCCCCTCTGATACTCATCAGATTCTTCTTCAAGAGCTGTCTCATTTTCCAAGATGAAATCCTCGTCTTTTTGTACAACTGATTTTTCTGCATACTCCTCATCTTCAGTGATAAAATTTGGCATATCATCAGGTGTAAAGAAATGATTCTCTTATCCTATTACATTCTCTTCATCCTCTGATTCTGGACCAACAAAATTCTGCTGTAAGGGTTTCTTCACTTGTTTTTGTGCTATCGGTTCTTATGCTTGCTGTTCTCTTTGCTTGATTATGAATTGTGGTTGTTGCTGGCCACGGAAGTTAGGATTTCTGATCTGCTGTTTAGGCTTATCAAGTGTTAATATTTCAAAAATCTTTTCCATCTTCCGAAGCATTTGATATAATGTGGAAGCCTCCTCCTTTATTGCTACTTTCTTTTCAGCTCTCATTCTAGCTCTTTTGGCATTCAAATTAGCTTCAATACTGACTGCAATTTTCTACATATCTTCTAAAGTGGCCGGACTTATTTCTCTCAATTGATAAGCCATGTCAGGATCGAAACCATCTGGAAACTTAATCAAAGCTGAACCGCTAGGTGGCTTTATATCAACAAGAATGGCATTGTAAACAGTATTGAATCTAATACAATAATCTTGGACAGACTCACCAACATTTCGCTTGATATTGTCATATTCGGAAAGGATTGAAAGAGGATCTTTCTGTGCTTCCCATCGATCCAAGAATTGTCTCTAAAGATTAGCCAATGTAGAAATACTTCTAGGCTGCAAAGCTCTGAACCACTTTCTGACTTCTCCTCCAAAGGTTTGAACAAACAATCTCATTGTTACATTTTCCGTATCAATCTCATGAAGGTCAAAGAAATCTGCCATTCTATCCACATGTTGCCAAGCATTGACACTTTGAGGAGTGCCATCAAACAATGGAATTTTTCTTTGATAATCTTCGGGCATGTCATCTAAGTTTTGGGGCAACACGAGAGGTACAAATCAAGCAGCGATTGCTCTAGGTGGATTTACAATCGGATTTGGGGATATAGGCGGAGTCGGAGTAGTTGATGTATGAGGTGTATGAGGTGTGGATGGAGGCGAGACTACTGCAGATTGTCGATCAAAAATAGATGGTTACACGGGAATGGTAGGAATGAAAGGAGACTCGGTATGAACTTGTGAACCAGATGTAACTGCTGACTGCCCAAGAGTTTCAGATGCAGACTCTATGAACTCAGGGATATTTGTTGCCACAATGGAGTTTTGAATATTTAAAATGTAACTGTTAATGGATATATTAGCATGTTCAATTTCAAGATACTTGATAAACTCTGGATTTATGACAGTAGAACCAATAGCACTTTCAGACTTAATCTCAAACAATGACAACTCAAATTGTTTGTCAAACTCAAGATCTTCAAGGTACTCAAAAACAACGGGACATGAATGAGATTTAAACAGAGGAATCACAGGACTTTCTCGACGAAGGATTCTGGAAATAAGATTGGGACTTTCATACACTAGAGGTGGATCGGGATCCAGATTTGCTCTGGTATGTCTTCTGGAAGCCAGTGTGTTGAATTATTTTCAAAAATCAAAGGGACAAAACCAACTTGTTCATCCTATCAAATTCTAAACTCATCATCCACAGTCTAGAACGATCTGATGTACTGGGGAAATTTTCAAGTCAAGTGTCATGTTTACAAACTAGACCGGAGATTTACTGAAGCATCGTTTATCTACTTTCGCTAATGCAAAGAAAGAGTGTTTCGAAGGCTACCTGGCATAACTTCAGGCTCTGTCCGTAGCTTATAAAACAAACAACACTAACAAGCAAACCATTTTGATCCCTAGTATGGTCACCACTATGTTATGGCCTAAATCTACCTCAGGATGAAAGAAGGCAGAGTTCAGGGTAACATCAAACCACGCTTAATCTAGTAGCTAGCCCTACCAGATCAGGAGAGGGCTCTCTCTGGGTCAATCTCAGCAAAGATAATCAATAGGGCTTGAGATGACTTGAAATAAAGGATAATTTTAGGCTAGGTATATAAGTAAAAGATTTTGATTTTTATTTTGGGGGTTTTGTTGGAATCAAAGGGAAAGGCAGTTTTGGGTTCGGGGATGAGGCCTAGTTTTTGCAGAGTTCTGAATGGGGCAAGGAAGGCAATTGTTTTGATGCTTTGGGTTGAATGAATGGATAGTTTAGACTGGTGAGGAGCTGAAGAGGGAAAGAAGATTTCAAGAATCCTCTTCAAACAGATGAAAACATGGAAAATTAAACAAAACTCAAGGCAGAGCAAAGCAATCTAATGAATTCCACCTTTATCACTCATTTGTTTAATTTGAGAAGAAAGGAGAAGGAAAATGATACACATGAAACATCAGTAAACTTATAATCACTGAGAGAAACACACCATCAAAACATAGAGCCACATAGATCCCAAAGAGTGTTGCAAACCCTGGTCTATTCCTTTGCCAAAATTGTAGAGATGAAATGTACAATGAAGTGCCAAGCAATCCCAAGTGTCCAACCCTAAAAATGAATGAAGAATTACAAGATATAGACAAGCCTAACTCATCCCCATGCCTCTAGGGGTCGAGCTCACTATTTTAGGAGCTATTTCAACAAGATCTAAACTAAGAACTGGAAAATAGGCAATGAAACAGCTTGCCTCTATAATATAGGAAACTGATTCATTCAGTTACAATTCACCTTTTGGTGAATGAATCTACTTGGATGAGTAAAAATGTGCCAAAATTACATCAAAGTCATTAAATTACATCAAGTTACATCAATAGTTTCACATATGAAGATAAAAAAGTCAAACTAGCCAAAACTAGGTGAAAATCTTAACTGCTGAGTGAAAAATAGGCCAAATTTTCCAATGCGCCGCGCCTGAAATCTCTATGCATAACACCACTTTGAGGCTGATTTTTAGGGCCTTCCCGGAGTTAAAATTGAGCACAGGATAGCTCGTTGGAAATATTAATCCAGATTTATGCAGGAACGCAACAGAATAAACATATAACCATAAATACAGAGATGCAGCGGAAATAACACTTCATTTCATTAATATCAAAGAACTGAAATTTGCTTACAGACAGAATGAAAATAAAACTAGCTAGGGCGCTGGTAGCTATCTCTGAGAAGAGATGTGGCGGCTACAGGCCTATGAACTAAGTTACAATGAGGCTCGAGGGCCTATTTATTATTGAGAAACAATGGAGAACCCTCAACATCCCAAAAACCTAACCCTAGGAGATGAAGCGCCAAAACTATGGGCCCCGTTTGGGTAAATTGGTGTTTCAACTTCCCAGGGACGTAACTTTGGCATACTATCTCCGTTTGACGCACATGATACATCATTAGAAAGCTCTATCCGAGGACTACAACTTTCAGGGTGAATTTGATGATCAAATTTGTTGGTGCTTTGATACCCAAAAAACGTCGTTTAGGGCCTCAAAACGGCTCTGGAAGTTCAGGACCCGAAAAACTGCTAAAAATAGTAAGTTATGCCGAAACTGAAAAACTGAAAGAGACAATGGTGGGGGCCCAAGTGGAATAGGCGGGTGGCCACCAATATCCACCTGGATCATTCCTCCCCCTTAGGAAGCAATGGTCCCCATTGCGTTAAGTTCCTCCATGAGATGAGGAAATTTCTGCTGAACTTGGTCCCTGGTGAACCACTTTCCTTGGTGCAGGAGTTGGCCAACTTTGACAACCCGATACAGTTGGATCCTCTGTTGGCGAGTGTTCTTAATTTTCATGTCCATGATACAATCTGTGGTGGCCTGTTCCATGCAGTATGGGTTTAACTCTATTGGTGTGAGTTGTTCTGCAATGTTTGAAGTTTCCAATAGAGGTGGGAAGTAAGGACGAAGGCGATCCACATTGAAGACTGGGTGCAGACCAAGGAATGGTGGAATACTAAGCTCGAAAGCATTGTTCCCTATATCCTTGGTGATGGTGTATGGCCCGTATCGGAGCGGGCGAAGCTTGCGGTGAGGTCCAGTGAGGCACTCCTTCTGCAAATGCAACCATACTTTGTCGCCCACCTGGAAGTTGTGTGGCACCCGGTGTTGATCATGGCGCTGCTTGTAATTCGCATTGGCTCTGTCCAATATATCATAAACCTGTTGGCAGATGTGTTGAATGCGCTTGATGAAGCTACTTTCTTTGTCAACTTTAGACTGGACGTGCACTGAATCGGCCTGAGCAGCTGCAAATGGCATGGCTACGTCAATGGGACATAGTGGCTGGAATCCCAAGCCCACCTGAAAGGGGCTATGGTCAATTGAACTGTGGAGAGCCCGATTATAAATATGTTGTACATAAGGGAGGCTCTCGTCCCACGTGCGTGGATGCTTTGAATTGTACATGTGCAGAATGTGTACAATCATTCTGTTGACGACCTCTGTCTAGCCATCTGTTTGGGGATGGAAAGCTGTGGACTTGGTGAGCTTTGTGTCCATCATTGACTAGGGGATGGACCAAAATGTGCTTAGGAACCTGCTGTCTCGATCTGATATGATAGAATGTGGGATCCCAAAGTGCACCCATACTCGTTCAAAGAAGAGTTTAGCAGTAGCTTCTGCTGTGATATTCTTCTTACAGGCCGCCATAATGGCCATCTTCAAGAATCTGTCAACGACCATGAAAACACAGTCATTGCCATTCTTAGTAGAGGGCAGGCCCGACATGTAATCCATGGAGATGGATTCCCACGGTCGACTAGGGGTAGGTAGTGGAGTATATAGGCCTTGCTTCTTGATGGTCGGTTTGGCAATGGCACAAGCAGTGCAGGATCTGATGTGCTTCTCGACATCCTTTCCAAGGTTCGGCCAATAGAAATACTTCTGTAGTATTGCTACTGTTTTCTCGACCCCGAAATGCCCAGCGACTCGACTGTAGTGTGCTTCCCATATCATCTTGGCACGCTCGCTTGAAGGAACACAAAGGTGTCCCAGGTGACATAAAAGTGCATCTTGGAGGTGAAAATTTGAAACTTGCGTGCCCCCCAAGAGTGCCTTGTAAGTGTGGCCGAATTCTGGGTCACTCTCATAGAGAAGCGGCCAATCAGAAGTCTCGTGCCAACAAGATTTGAGCACGGTGGTGAGCGCCACGATCGGTGGTCGGCTGAGGCAGTCTGCAACATTATTGGTGCTACCCTTCTTGTACTTGATGTTCAAATGAAACTGTTGCAGATATGTGGACCACTTCTGATGGCGATCATTTTGCAACTTCCCTTGTGTCTGTATGAACTGCAGGGGCCAGTGGTCTGTGTGGATGATTGTTTCCTTCCCCAAAATGTAATGCTTCCATTGTCGACAGGCTTGCACAATGGAATACATTTCTTTGTCATAGGTGGGATACTTGCGAACTGTCTCAGACAATGTCTCACTGTGATATGCCACTGGATGTCCCTGTTGAGTAAGAACTGCCCCAATAGCATAGTCAGAGGCATCCGTCTCGATCTCAAATGGCTGCTGCAAGTCTGGTAAGGTGAGCACTGGGGCAGAACAGAGGCGATTTTTCAATTCTTTGAACGCCTTCTGTTGAGGTTCCGACCAAAAGAATTTTGCTCTCGCTCTTCCTTTGGTGACTTGACTCAAGGGCCAAGTGATATGAGAGAATCCCAACACGAATCTACGGTAGAAATTAGCAAGACCCAGAAAGCTGCGAAGCTCTATTATAGTAGTCGGGGCTGGCCAATCCCGAATGACTTGGATCTTCGCTGGATCCACATGCACCCCCCTTTCATCAATAATGTATCCCAGATATTGAACCTGGGTCATGCCAAACATGCACTTCTCCAAATTGGCACACAACTTGTGTTGCCGCAGTGTTTGGAGGACTTGTCGGATGTGATGAAGGTGCTCTTCCCAAGTCTTGCTAAAGATCAGAATGTCATCCAAGTACACCACTACGAATGAGTTGGTGAATGGCCGCAAGATGTCGTCCATCATTCTCATGAAGGTTGCGGGAGCATTCGTCAACCCGAAAGGCATGACCAGCCATTCAAAAAGGCCTTCCTTAGCTTTGAAGGCAGTCTTCCACACATCAGAGGGTTCAATTGGTACCTGGTGATACCCAGACTTCAGGTCGATCTTACCGAAATATTTTGCACCTTGGAGTTGGTCCAGAAGGTCATCAATCCGTGGGATTGCATCATTCCATGGCATACATTCATTACGCCCGATAGTCAATACAAGAGTCTCCACATCCCATCCTTCTTCGACCAACACGACCTCCTCTTCACAGAAATGGAATTCAATGAGTGATCTTTTCAACAAATTAACTTTCGATTTCATCATATTCCTGCAATAGCCACAGATAAACTCCGTCCATTGCAGCTTTTGGGCAGATTCGGGGGTCGTGGACGACCGTTTGACCTAGCAAGGCAGAGAACCCCTGTGGGTGAGGTGAAGATGTCCCCGTACTCCTCCACAACCTTATCCATTTGTTGTTGTCGTGCAGAGGGGCCCTGTCTGGAGGTCGTGGCCACAGTCTTCTTCCTGCCCTGGGGGCGGATCATCAGGAAAACGAATTTCCTGGTTTGGGAAATGAGCTTACTGCATTGTTTTGCAGTAACCAAAGAGATAGTTGTAGGAGGTGGTACCTCTGGTATCCTGTACAACTTATTTCCCAAAGTAATAATAACAGCACGAGGTCAAGACTCATACACAGCATGACGCTTCCACAAGTATGGTTGTCCTAATAATACATCAGAAACATCAATAGGAGCAACGTCACATAATACCTCATCCGTGAAGGGCTTGATGCTATAGGGAAGGCTGCACTGCTGGCTGACGCGGAGATCTCGTCCTTGGTGAAGCCACCCGATGGTGTATGGATGTGGGTGAGCTGTGGTCGGCAAGCCCAACCGCTTCACGGCGTCTGCTGAAATGAGGTTCTTTTGGCTCCCATTGTCGACAATGAACTGCACAGGGGAGCCCTTTACCCACATCTGGGAGTGGAAGAGACGTTCCTCCTCCTCTGGATCTTCCGGTTCCTCCTTTTGGACCTTTGTAGTGGCAACAGTGGCGTTGGGCTCCACATCAATAATCTGTTTCCCTTTTTCATTCCCCTTTTCAGGTTCTGATTCAGAGTCGGAGCATGCATCTGACTCAGAAGCCCTCATCTCGGCCACTAGCGACTGCTTGGCCCGACACTCACTTGTGTTGTGAGTGGAGCTCTTATGGAACTCACACCACTTTCTCGTGTCCTTCTTTGGCTTTATGGTGTTGTTCTTTTCTTGTGGCTTTGACGGGTTGTCTTTAGCCGCCATGCCTTGGCTCTGTCCTTTGTTCTGCGGTTTGGAAGCACCTTTTCCTTGCTTTTGATTCGCATATCCAAAGTCTCGCTTCTTCTGTTTGAATTTCTGCTCAATCTTGGCAGCATACTGGTATGCCGTACCAAGCGAGGAGATGTCGAGGAACTCCATTTCCTCCTGAATGTATCTGTGTAGACAACTACGATACTTTAGCACCAAATGTTTCTCTAAATCTTTGATACCCAACTTTGTGCGCAGGGTATGGAACAGATTCGTTAGCTCATGCACATCTTGATCCCTTTGTTGTCGCAACGTGGTCCATTGTATGTACTTGTCCTCATAGCTCCCCACGGGATAGTACTGTTCCTTGACGGCGTCTCGGAAAGAATTCCAAGTTGGTACGGCCGAGAACAGAGAGGGTTCTGTCTGGTCCTTGTTCTCACAGTAGGTTTCCCACCAGTCCTTAACATGGGGGGTAGCTTTGAGGAGTGCAAAAACAATCTTCTCCCGGTCTGAAAAGTCATGAACAGAGAAATATCCTTCTAATAGATTCAACCATCTATCTACGGCATCTGCGTCTATTTGACCCTCAAATATGGGAATGTCAAAATTTACTTGTACCTTAAAGGGAGTCGCAACTCCAGAGTGGCTACTGGATGCAGATGCGCCGCCGGTGGGCAGCCGTTGAAGGATCTGAGCAAAGCTATCGATCATCGCGTTCCTTTGTTTTTCGAGGGCCTCCTCGAGCAATATTTTGATAGGATCTCCTGCTCCCTCATCTTTCTTTTCGTCCCCCATGGGCGTCCATCGAGGTTTGTGAGGCTGATCTTGCAAAGGTTCCACCAGATCAAGCCCTAGCTCCTTATACCCCGACCTCGTTGGGGACATGCAAAGAAGGATCGAGAAAAAGCAGACCGCCTCTGATACCACTGATCCGGATTTATGCAGGAACGCAACAGAATAAACACATAACCATAAATACAGAGATGCAGCGGAAATAACACTTCATTTCATTAATATCAAAGAACCGAAATTTGCTTACAGACAATGGAAATAAAACTAGCTAGGCACCGGTAAAATACCCTCTCGAGATGTGGGCTACAGCTCTCCAACTACACAACACGGGTTTCATGCGGTACTGTTTTCTATTATTGAGAAACAATGGAGAACCCTAAGCATCCCAAAAACCTAACCCTAGCAGATGAAGCACCAAAACTATGGGCCCCGTTTGGGTAAATTGGTGTTCCAACTTCCCAGGGACGTAACTTTGGCATACTATCTCCTTTTGACGCACATGATACATAATTAGAAAGCTCTATCCGAGGACTACAGCTTCCGAGGTGAATTTTATAGTAAAATTTGATGGTGCTTTGATACCCAAAAAACGTCGTTTAGGGCCTCAAAACGGCTCCGGAAGTTCAGGACCAGAAAAACTGCTAAACATAGTAAGTTATGCCGAAACTGAAAAACTGAAAGAGACAATGGTGGGGGGCCAAGTGGAATAGGTAGGTGGCCACCAATATCCACCTGGATCAAATATCTACCTGTATAATTTTAAACCCAAGTGGAATTTCTAAATTTGGTTGCCATTTACCCCTCCAAAAATCCAATCTCCCAACACTGCTTCCTATGTGTCCAAAAAGTGGCAGAAAGGCCATTTTTAGGGTGTTTTTGACCCTTCAAGCAACCCAAAACTTGTCAAAATCATTAGGTAATGGGTAGGAATGCATAAATTTTGATGAAAAATCTAGAAATGCAATTTTTTCCTCAATAGGTACTGCCAATTATAAGCGCGCGCCAAGTGGCGCTACGCGTCGGGCAGGAAAATCTGTGTTAAGGCCAAAAAAGTCAAAATTGACAAAAAGTTTCCCAAATTTCTTGACATTTGGGCTGAATTTCTGCCATCAATCACTATGCTGAGCCAAAGAAGCTTCGGCCAAAATTTGGATTCTATCATGCCTTTTTCGACGCTTTAGTGCCTCCTTAGCTTTCCCTTCAGAATTTTGATTCTAGCTTTACAAACATGATTTCGCGCCTAATAATGGTTCTTCATGTGCCTGAGCATGTTATTTTCCTTGTTTTCCTTCTCAAATAGCTTCTCAAGATGAATATTTACCCTCTCAAGCCAAGTCTCTCTATCAGCCTCAATCTCCCGCTCAATGGATGTCATCTCGGTTTGGATTCTTTGGGCAGCTTTCTGGTTCTCACAGATGTTTTGCAAATCCATGATTGTTTGATGATCTTCCAACTATTTGTTTCGCTGCTCCAGGTATTTTATGATCCATTGGGCTCTCTGCAACTTGATGGTCAATGTGTCTATCTTCGCCTTCTGCTCCTAGACGGTCTCTCTCAACTTTGAGCTTGGAGAGCTCAAGTCCTCATCAATCAGTATGAAACCTATTTCTTGGCCTCCTGGAGGGCCCTCATCCTGCATAGGCCTCTTTCCTCTGTCATGTACCTGTACCTATGCTGCTGATGACGGCAACGAGACCCCTTCCACCCTAGGTGGAGATAGTACTCACCGGGCTGCTGCAAATAATCCTCTAGTGCCTCTCTGATAAGTGACATATGTCGGCACACTAGTAGTCTCTGCCTCCTGACCTCCATGCTAATATGAAGGTTCGCCTGCATCATGAACAACCTTCGGAGGAGCCTGAGGAGCTATGAAGAAATCATTGGAAATGAAATCTTCCCATGAAATACCCTGTAAGCCGAGCTGATGCACAACCACGATATTGATGAGTGCATAGTGATAAATACTGTTGTACTGCTGCTCGAGAGTTTTCTTCTGCACGAGGGTGGTCATTCTCTCGATGTTCTGGCACATGAAATAAGGGATGTTCATCATCGTCACCCTGGTGAAATGCATCAATAACCTGATATGATAGGCATAGAGGCGTGAAAACCGGCCCTCACAACTGAAGTATCTGATAATGATCTTCATCAGAGGCACATAGGAATCCTTTAGAAACCAAAATGGAAACACTCTGCTGAGTTGCCTCACAAAGCTAGGCCTGATATATGGTTCATAATGCACTCTGTCCACATGTTTTCTTTTGTTCTAGCGTTCACCCACATTCGGTATTACGATTTCTTGAGAGATAGTTTCCAGTATCAAAGTGAAAGTTACACCGGCAAGGGTGACTTGACCATCATGTAAATGCAATACAAACAAACGAGCCAACTCCTGATGATAACGGATCCTAACAATCATTTCACAAAACTGATAGCATGACTGCTCTTGAAAACATGCCATGGCAAGTGGGCAAGCCTGCAATTCAGTCAATGAGGTGGGCTCCTCTCTCACATGTCTGCCACCTTTACGAGGCCTTCTAGGGGCATGTAACTCAATGGTAGAATCACTATCTCGGTCATATGATGTATCAGTATCAGTCTCCATGATGTCCAAGATCTATGCAAGATGTATGTTGGCTTGTATGAGATGAAAATGAGAATTTGGGTGCTTTTGTTTTAATTTCCAAATATATGGTAGTGTGGGAGGGACTGTGGGGAAATAGGGCAGTGGTGACAATGAAGTTTTTTCAAGTGGAATTTGCCTTTTGAAACTTGTGATTTGACAAATTTAGGGACAAGGGACAACGACTTGATTTTTTTGGGATTTGGGGAAATTTTTCAAATGGAATAGGGATAATGGGAATGAGATGAGTATGACTTGATTTAGGGATGTAAGGGATTAGGGGATGGACTGTAGTGATAGGATAACAGTGAGAGGGAGGAATGAACAAGGTGAGGAAGTTTGGCACAAAACCAGTTTTAAAACTCCAACTTCAAAACCCTAGGGAGAAACTCTCAACAAGATGAGAGGGTTTGAGTTTTTGTGTATCAAATTCTCATAATCAATCATATAATAAACACCAAGCATGATTTTATGGACAGTATAAGATCACATGAACTTACTTGAGCAAAGAAAAAAATGAGTCGATTTAGAGTTTTTGGAAACAATAGCAAAAATTGGTGTTTCAGTTCAATGTGCCGCGACCACCACCCAGTGCGTCGCGCCCCTTCAATGCACCGTGCTGGTTCAAATTTTCACAGAGAAGAGCGGCCCTATGTGTCATGACCACCTTATGCGCTGTGACCACCGCCCAGTGTGTCGTGCTCTGGAATTTCTAAACATTTTGCCCCCAACTCACAGTTTCGGCCTCCACGATTTCTTTGCTCCTCAATGCTATATCTTGACATGCAAATGGAGTTTTGAAATTTGGAAATATCTTATGTATACCAAGGATTTTTATTTTTTATTTGAAAACCCACTTTATTATGTTTGAAAACTTTGGCACTTTTTCAAAAGATCTCTGTCTTACTTGGTTTTGATTTTTGAACTGAATGATGAGTTTCTTGTCTGTTTTGTAGGGATGGATGGCATGAAGTTTTGGCAAAGGCGACTAGGGCTTCAAATGGAGCATTATTACAATTGAATAATTTTGAAAATTGCATTAGACTTGATACAAAAGGATAAAATAGACAATTTTTCTTCAAAACAGGGTTTTGAAGAAAAATCGTTTTTGAACATATGATAATGAAATTTTTTGCAATGAAAACTTATTTCGAACCTCCCTCATGTGCTTGCTGGAATTACTAGAAATTTTGAGACCAGATTGATAAAACCCTAGACCTAATAATACTAAACCCTAAAATGACTGTTTGCCAACCAGGAGACCAAAAATGACCATAAATGATTTTGATGAACAGAACTAGACTAGCAGGTACATGACATGAGGGATATGAATGACACGACCCTTCTGTTAGATGATCCATGCTCCTAATGGAATGCAGTTCAATGAACTGAATGAGACACCTAAAATGAACTGCAACAAGAGAAATTTGATCTCTGACGGAGGGATGAAGATACTGACTCTAACAACCTGATCGAAAGTAGCTTTCGTCCGTCGCAAGTCTTCTTGGATACGCTGAAGCATGGGGTGGAACCAGACCATTTTCCATAGCTGCATAGCCTTTTTGACCAACTGAGCGCCTTGAGTAAGCTTCTCCTTAATAATATTCATTTCTTCTGTGATCCATGCAACCTGTTGTGCCCAAACTTCCGAGGGTATTTATCGCTGCTGCCATGTAGTCCGGCCACGGTGACAGATCTCTTGCAACACAACGGTGTATAATCCTTGGAGAGCCTCTTTGGATAGCTGCACCAAATCTATTTGTAGGTCCATGGCTTTTAGGGCATGGTTGTTAACTATGACAGTACGAGGGAGCGAACAAATATGGCTTCCATTGGTCGGTAATCTAAGACTGCAGAGAAGTCATAACATATCCCTATATCACTTCTTCCTTCATTACGCAGGATTAGCTGTGACTTGACTACAATAGTGTTGGTGGCGAACCGGGGCAATTGTGCACCCTCCTTTGTGGTATCAGTCGAGGCCATCCGGTTGGGCCCTGCGACCGTTCCTAGGTTGTGAAGGTCGAGAACTCCCGTCGCGCAGCTGTGGTGCCTCTCCGTGTGGGGTTCAAAGTAAAATCCCCCTGTAGGGGGCCAGTGAATAATCATATGATCAATATCGACATCCCTAGACCCCCTCAACATGATGTTTGTGGGTGCTAAACTGCTAGGTGCCGAAGCGTTCGGCAGGTTAGGGACCTCCATAGAAACAAAAGGATAGGCTTCCCCGAAAACGTCAACAATCCCAATAATCCAGCAGGAGGATAAAAGAGGTAGGGTGCAAAGAAAATATAGAGCCCATTGCGAAGTTATCCTATTGACTGTATACTGTCCAGAGCTATCTAATGCTAGAGTAACCCTTACTTGAAACTTACCATCGATCGTCCAGAGCAAACTTACCATAAATTGCTGCATTGATGTCTAGCTTCCCGTTTTGCGTAACGGTAAGGTTTCCTTCCTACCAAAGTGTGGTGGTCTGACGATTGTTATTCATACCTGAGGGCTTTCCCATGGATCTCCAGACATTGGATGATGTCTGCGTGTTGTTCTCTTACCCCGAATTAAAGCTAACGCCAGGTGCTTTGTAATACGGTTTAGGTACCCTTCCAGTAGTTTGGCCACCATTCTTCTTGACAGGCACACTTTTCCCTTAGTCAGGGCATCCGTGTGTGGCAGGGCTGCGTCAAGAGTCCTTGTGCCATCTATCACCTAAAATGTTCGCAAAGACTCAGCCCGTAAATTCTCCCATTTGCGCGTGGGATGGTGCAGCTTCGCATCTAAATACCATGCAGTCAAACGCAAGCCTAGGTCATGGGTAAGCAGGTGAGCTTGTCTGGTTAGGGTCCTATTGCACCATTGTGCTTCCCTAGCCAATAACCATCTGTGTGGGTCCTTTGACCCAAATAACCTCGGGACCCATCTCTCAGCTGGGGCTCCAAGTTGCAGTGTCTTCTTATCCCGGCACTTCTCCCAAGTGTGGTATACCAATCCCTGCGTATCCCATCAATGCGCAGGCGATCCGCACAGGGCTAGCAGAAGTGCCTCTCACTTGCGTTCCTCGGGAAATTTGGCTTCAAATTCTCATAAATAATCCTTGGTTTTACCTACGTCAGCAAGGTAGGGTAGGTTTCTTACCTTGGAGGAGATGCAGTGGAAGTTCCTGGTGACCCGAAGACATTGTAGTGCCGAAACCTCGTGCAACCGACCTTACCAATTTTCCATTTCCTCTTCAGAGTTAGAAATACATTCACTGTCCTTTTCCTAGTAGATTAATCCTTCTATTGTGGGGTTAATCCAGTCTTCAACCTGCGTAGTCAATTTGTAAATGCGATCTATTTCCTCCTTGTCGCGTGCTGGCTCCGTATACCACGCACCTTCTGCCGGATGCACTGGTACTATTACGTGCATACCGTTATTTTCAAACACCATGCTGTGTTTTTTGAGATTTATGACACCCCCATGTCTATAGCCCAATCCATTCTTAGGAGTGTAGGGTAGGGATCTGCATCTTCGACAATTTCTATTACTTTAAAGTCATCCATAACTTTTACCCCTGCGATATCGACCATGACTCTTGGCAGCCTTCCTAGAGGGATGATTTTTTGTTGATTTTCCATTCGCAGATGGATGGTGGACCATTCCAATTTAGGCTCTCCCATTTTTTTCCATCTCTTCTTTGGTAATACGTTCACATCTGATCCAAGATCTAAGATAACTTGATCCATCTCGTAGTCACCAATCTGCGCAGTCAACCACATTTCTCTTATGGTGCATTTTTTATAGTTGTATAGTTTGTGTACATCCTTGGTCCCGGGAATCAGATTGGGTCGAGTTTCACATCTATTCATTAATTCTTGAATGTTATCTACAGCCTGTGGGTTATGTAGCAGCTTAAGACATGCCTGCAGAAAGGGCTCAACCCCCTCCTCTATCTTGAGGTGTGTCGGCAGCTACGCGGCGGCTGCTATTGGTTCTTGTTCTTTGATGTTTAATCCTTCCTGAGAGGCAAGTGCTTCCTTTTCTTCCTGGGTGACCATCCCACTGCGTGTCATGACTTTCACACTCAGGTCTACATTCCTTAGATTGGTTTTAACTCTTTCCACATTCTGTGTAGGGGTGGGTTGTTTTTCCTACATCTTGGCTATTAAGATTGGGCAATCCTCAACCACATGATCTAGCTGTCTACAATATTTTCATGACAAAATTGTGGGATTTGGGAATTCTCTAGCAAAGTGTCCTACCTCTCCGAAGTTATAACAGATTAGCTGCCCACGTCCTCGTCCTGTGCTTCCCTCCCCCTGACCTCCTTTGCCCCTGGCTGGGGATCCTCCGAAGTTCACAGAAGTTCTTGGTGATACAGGGTCTAATTGTACCCTATACAAGTTCCCATGATCTATCATCAAGTCATAAGTGCGATAGTTCTACTCATTGTGTCCCACCGACCGGCAGAATCAACACCAATGTTGCTTCAGTTCTGAGAAATACGCACCTAGCTGAGGGCAATGGTTCATATCATGTATTCCTGCTACATGGCGGTCGTCACACCACAGTGCAAGTCTGCTCGAGCCTGGTCATGAGAGGATGGGTTCCCCACTTGCTCATGGGCGTATCGGACTAGGTCCTCCCACCTGCATGTAATCTGATAGTAGAGGGCACTGATCCTTCGTATGGCTAGATACCCGACATCATATGCACCATAGATCTGCGCAAGAGTCCTTTCCTCACTTCTTTCATAGGTTCTTAATTTCCATATGCATAGCTCCCAATTGTTCCTAAATTTGCTAGACCCCTACCGACATATCCTCTCTGGGTGCAGCTTCTAGTTTCATAGCGACTTCCATAGCTCTTTGATGTGACTCAAAGGTTTGGTGACTCATTGGCATGCATACGTGAGGTAATAACATAGTGATGAACAATTCTGTATGTTGTATATCATCATACTCAAATCCTCCTTCCCTGATTTCTCTCTTCAATCGCTGATCAGCCTCCTACACCGATTCATATGCACCTTGTTTGAAGTCTTTTACTTCCACTACCAACTGAGAGTAAGATTTTGGCTTTCGGAACTGTTGCTTCAAAGTGTCTTTGATATCTTGAATAGATGTACTCCCATTCTGGGAAATGTATCTCATATACCAGTCCAGTGCTCTGTCCTCGAACGCCAGGGACAGTTGCGCCCTTTTCACCATATCATTTGCTAAATTTTGTGCAGTCCAGACAGAATCTGCAACAAACCAAAATCGGTCCATATCCACATCCCCTACCCCCTTGAAGGCAGGTAGTCTCAGGTGTGCATCCATATCGCTGTCCAGTGGGGGTGGTGGTATGGGTGAGTTCTTACCTTTGTGTTTTCTGGGCGGTGGTGTAGCCAGGGGATCTTTCATAGCCAGTTCTCGCAACAGATTATAGGTGGATCCCCCCCATCAAGGTTGGTTGGATAGTATTTACCACTGCGCGTCACGCTTCTGTCTAGATCCGAGGTCATTCAGTCGGTATGACTACAGAATGCTCTTTTTACACAGTAATATTTTAATCAGCAATGGTAATGTCCTCAGAAATTTTCCCCGTAACCCTTTAAAGAATCGTCGTTTGGCCTCAGAGTATGAGACAAACTAATCAATGGAAAATTCTGTCACAAATCCTCCTAGCAGACTGTCCATCCAGTGATCTACTGTGTACATGATAGTATTATTATTTCTTTCCAGCTGCTGGATCAGCTCTGGGGTCCATTGAGTGACTCATTCATCATTCCAACACTTCTGGAATTCTACGAGTCTGGCCAGCCACTCTTGAAGCTCAATCGCAAATGTTACAAATAATATTTTGTAGCTTTCTGTAAGAATGTACCTATTTTTTCACATTTCCACCGTTAACTTCTCATTGTGATTTTCTTTTACTATGAATTCCTGGATCTACCTTTCGAACCAGTCCTTAATTTCCTTTGTTTCAGGCTTCCAATATTCTCTTGTCATTACCCGATCCCTTTCTCAAAATGCTCCAGGTCCCGCAACGAAACCATTTGTTGGCTTGAGGGGTCTTGACCTAAGTTCAATGTTCAAGTTTTGCCAACAAACCCCTATACTACTGACCCTTTCGGTAATGACCTACTTGCGCAGGTCAAAATCTCACCCGAAGTAGTATGTGTGGGTGCTAGAACCAGGTTTCCGCACCCTGAGAAAGCATAGGTAAGGCAAGCAGAGCTGCGTTCGGCCTTGAGATACCCAGATCACCTTGTTCTGCACAAGGCCAAGGAGGTCTCTATTCACATCCACGTGTGCTAGATCTATAATTATATACTTTTATGACAGTAGCACAATATTGCATAAACAGAACAGAACAAATCTAGATACATAAAACACACTTACATAGATCTTTCACAGCTTAAATATAGAATGCACACAATGCATTAATTACCAAGATTCACACAGATAGTACTCACATATTCAGTTCTCTATCAACCTTTCTTATTCATCAATTCATCAGTTCCTTCTTACAATCCCCTTCCCAGCCTACGCACACAGCAGTAGGGTCCGCACATAGTTGGACTCTGGATCTACGCACACACGTCCAGTAGGAGTCCTTTCCCCAAAAACCCAAACAGACAACTTAAACCACAATTCTCATAAATAGCTCTTCCTTGCCTCCTTTACAATACAAAATGTTCCTCTATTTATAATAATCTAGCCTAGACTTTCCTATGGTCCACAAACCATGGTTTTCGGACCCATGGTTTACCCTTTTACCCATTACAATTCTTTCGGGGCTTTGACCCACCCCAAAACCCCTGTTCTAGACTAAATCTAATCGAAAGTATTCAAAAATAGACCAGTTTTGTAGCTCATAGGAGACCCTATTCCAACAACAAACCCGATTCCAAAATCACAATCCACAAATTTCATTACCATTTCCATAAAGACCAAATCAACTACTTGACCAACCATTATCGAACCCAATAATAAAAATACTCAAACTACTTATAACATAGAAGGAAAATTTTTTCTAGCTTATATTATTGCTCCACTAGATCTTAAAAGTGTCCAACTTAGATCTGGTAGGATATTAGAAAGGAAAAAGCCTTATGTCATTATTCACGAAAAAAATGATCTTGATGAAGAAATTTCTCAACAGCAAAATAAAAATTGTGGAGAAGGGACATCTCTTCAACATAATCAAAATTATGAAAATAAAAAACAATAAAATCCAATAAACTCAACTCCTACCATAGAGAAAACTTCAATGTCTATTTCTAACTCTCCTTTCCATGAAAGATTACAAATCGATAGAGGGATATAAAAACAAATTTTGTTGCCTAACTATGAATTTCTAGATGAATTGAAAAATGCATTTATCAAGATTCCTTTGTTACAAGACATTAAATATATTTCTATCCTAGCTAAAAAAATAAGAGAGTTGAGCATTAAAGAATCAGGATGAAGCATAAAAGAATTAAAAAGGATTCAGTTAGTATGAAAAATTGCAGACATTATCATGGGAAAAATAACCATACAAAAATATTTGGACCCAGGAAGTCCAGTTGTAAAAACACACATCAATGGTATTGAGATTCCAAATACATTAATTGACTTAGGAGCGGCCCTAAATATCATTAGAAAACAAAACATTGAACAACTTAGGATTAGAAACCTTCAATATACACCAACATTACTACAATTACTAGGCAGATTAGTAATCAAGCCATATGGTGTATTATAAGACATATATGTGTCCTCATAATCTTGCGAATATCCAGTTGACTTCATGATATTAACTCCCAAGAACAACCTAGGGGGACATCCATTGATATTGGGAAGACCTTGGTTAGCTACAACTGATTCTTTCATTAGTTGTATATCTGGTGATATGTTTATTTCTAATTGTAATTCAAAAAAGAAATTCACTCTATATCCTCCAGCACAAACAATCACAAAAATAGAAAATCAAGAATGGATGGATGATGAAAATGATATACAACCTCTCTTTACTATTTCTCATATTAGTGTCAGGGATGTGCACAAAATTTACAAGCATAAAAAATGCACTGGCTGGGAGATGCGGCTAACAACACAGATTAATGATTATGAAATGGATCAAGTTATCTTGGACTTAGGGTCAGATGCGGACGTATTGCCCAAGAAAACCTGGCATCGAATGGGAGAACTTAAGCTAGAATGATATATTATCCATCTGCACATGGCTAACCAACAAAAGATCATAATGTTAGGCAGGCTATAAAAAATTATGGTAGATATTGCAGGAGTTAAAGTCAGGGCTGACTTTGAGGTAATTCAGATTGTGGAAGATGCGGACCCCTATCCTATGCTCTTAGTACTAGATTGGGCTATAGATATGGGAGGCATCATCAACCTAAAGAAAAGAAGCATGGTGTTTGAGAATGAGGGTACATGAGTGATCGTCCCACTAGATCCTGTGGAAGGAGAGCGGTATATAGAACTAGTGCACGAAGAAGAGGTTGTGGATCACATCTATAAATTAATATATCGGGACAAATATTAGATCAATCCTATGGTTGATGGTGTGCTTTTCTGGGAGAAGGATAACGAATGCTTCTCTGACTCCTATGCGGAGATTGAAAATTGGCAGAATAGGTTACATGATGTATCTGTGCTGCAATGTCTCAGAATTACAAAGGAATTTCGATGTATCTCCTCATAGGTAAGGGAACTGCCATATTTTGATGGTCTGGCAGTCTTAGAGAATTTTTGCGAACATTTGAAGTGAAAGCCCAAACGAGTGAAGGCTATGGGCCCTTAATCTAGCTATGCGTGCAACCCCTGTGAGGTGGTGGGACACGCATAAGGGGGCATTCCAAGATTAGGAGGAATGTTGTGACATGATGGTCTTATGGTTTGAACCTCTGGATCATCTGCGCATAAAGACTTTCTTGGGACCAGGGGACCCACACGAGCACTTGTCAGCATGGATGGAAGAATGGTGCGAAAAAACTACAGAGTAATGGCTCCATCTGTTCATTCATGCCTTGGGTCCAATCCCAACCGCATGGTATTTATACGTAGAACTATACTAGCGCACCCACCATTGGGAAACCCTAAAGGACACATTTGTAAGGAAATTCGGGTTAATAGGAGGAATGGAGGCACTCGATGAAGCTCTATAGGATATTGATGCCTTAGTATCCGATGAATCACACCCCTGCAAAGCACATGGGGCACCAACATGGGAAATGCAGATGCATGATATTTTCAACTGCCACAATTTATCAATAGAGGAGTGCGATGAAGACCCACGAAATGTCTCTATCTCAGAGTTAGAGGGAGAAAGTGTAGTTTCTAGACCCCCATTGTAGACCATCGATGTCACTAAGCCTGTAAATCTATGACAAGTCAACATTGGAACAGAGGCGCAACCTAAGTTAGCTAAGATTGGGGACTACTAGGATGATGATACGGTGGGAAAAGTTGCATAACTCCTCACGGAATACCAAGACTTATTCCCAAACAAATTCTTGGAGCTGAAAGGGATTACAGGGGACGTAGGAGTGATGTGCATCACTTTAAAACCATATGCACGCCATGTAAAGAAACGCCCTTACCGGTTTAACCTCAAGTACAAAGAAAAATTCAAGGAAGAAATTGACAAAATTCTCACCGCAGATATCGTCGAACCGGTCGAACAATCATATTCGGTAAGTCCTATGGTGGTTTAGGAGAAAAATACTAAGGGAGAAATCCAGATTTGTGTTGACCTGTGCAAATTGAATGATGTCTACATACATGATCCCTTTCCTACACCATTCTTAGATGAAATCATTGATAGCATAGGGGGGAAGGAAGCATACTCATTCACTGATGGGTTATAAAGCTACCATTAGATCAGAATCTTACCTAAGGATCACAAAAAAACTACATTGGCCACCAAATGGGGATCTTTCTAGTAAATGATCATGCCCTTTGGGCTCGAGAATGCCCCTGCCATCTTCTCGCTGGTGGTGGTCGAAATATTCAAAGAGTTTATCCAAACATTTTTGGAGGTATATTTTGATGAATGGACTTTCTTCGGGTTGGCAAAGAAGCATGTCTCAAACCTGCGTATGATGTTGGATGCTTGTAGAAAGCACCAGATTTCCCTAAATATCAAGAAGTGCATATTTCGCATACCCTTCGGGATCTTTCTTGGTCACATATTTTTTCGACAACGATTGATAGTTGACCCCACTAAAGTGGTAGTCATCATAAACTTGGCAGTACCTACAACTAAGAAACAACTTCATTCTATCCTTGGACACATAGGCTACTACAGGAAGTTCATTTAAGGATACGTGTTGATCACAACACCTATGTAAAAATTGCTAAAGAAGGATGTTTTATTTTTTTGGGATGACGAGTGTTAGAAGAGCTTCGAGCTACTCAAGGAGAAGATGGTCTCTCCACCTTCTCTCATCTTTCTTGATTGGGAAATTTTTTTCCATGTTCATGTATATGTGTCAGGAATTGCCCTAGGAGTTGTCCTTATGCAGCCTGGAGATGGAGACATTGACCATGCAGTTGCATTTGCTAGTAGGAAACTTTCTGGTGTAGAGCGCAACTACTCCACTATGGAACGTGAGGGGTTGGCCATGGTCTACAAACTGCAAAAATACCGGAATTATCTATTAGGAGGGAACTTCAAGATGTTTATAGACCACTTGGCTTCGAAGTACCTAGTGAATAAGCCTGTGTTGTGCTGCTACAGAAGGCCCCACTTCGCAGAAGTTGGTGGAGATAGCCTAGAATTCTACTACACAGAGTGAAGGAGTATTTCCCCCGCTGGTGGATGTAATCAAGCAGCTGTAGGAAAATATGGAGAACCCACGGCCGCAGTGACTCAGGACGACTCGCAAGTTTGTGTTGGGAGCTTGTTGGAATGGGGCTCCCTAAGCTGTGAATTTTGTATATTTTTGGCGAATTTTTTATATTTTTGTATGAACTAGTCTAACGCGGGAGTTTTCGGGTGGGTCAAAGCCCTGAACGCATTGTAATGGGTCAAAGGGTAGACCTAGATTCCGCATACCATGGTTTGCAGACCACGGGATAGCGTAGGCTATATTGATATAAATAGATGAATAATTTGAGTCTAGAAGTAGGCATTAATTAAGACTAATGCTACATGCGAATTTTTGATCTGTTTTGGGTTGCTTTGGGTAAGGACACCTACTGGCTGTGTGTGGGAAGTTCCTTAGTCCTGCTATGGGCGGACCCCGCTAGGCTGTGTGCACGGGCTGGTTTTGGTTGTGAGTGGATCTGAATGTTAATGAATGCGAAGTATTGTTAAATTATCTTTGTTATATGGATCAGTGATGTTTACTACTGAAGCGTATCGATGATGGTTATTTAGTTGCGAATATATCTGTGTTTCTGCACAAGTGTATCTGTAATTTCTCTCTGATGGTATATGTTTAAGCTGCGAATACTTAGGTGCTATATGTTTATGCGACGAATATATATATATAGTTGCGTTTATGATATTATGTGATGGTAGTTTCCGATACGCATGTGGATACGAAGGTATTGATTATATATTTGAATGGTAATAGATATGTTATGGTTAATAACTAATTATACTAATAAAGGCCTGCGAATAGACTTATGCGGTGTGAATCCGATAGGTCGTGAACACAGATCTGCCTCGCCTGACCTACTCTCTCTCAGGGTGAGGAAACCTGATTGCAACACCCTCCCATACTGCTTTAGGTGAGACTTTGGCCTGCGCAAGTAGGTCATTACTGAAAGGACCAGTAGTATAGGGTTTGCTGGCAAACCTTAACCTCCAAACCTAGTTCAGGACCCCTCAAGTCAACAGACCACATCGTCACTGTCGACCAAGTGACGCATAGTAAAAAGTGGCCCCTGAAAAATACCAATGTCATTCTACCCTACGTAGACACATCTGTGGATGCACTTTCATGGTACCAATAATATGGCCCAGGCCAGTTCAAACCATCGTCCATCCTAGGATCATTTCTCATAGATCCCCCTAGTATACCTGAGTCATCACCTGATGTCACATGGGCTTCGGTGTGTGTGATGTCAAAGTAAAGTGTTGAAGATAGTCAAGACATAGACATGAGTAGTAATGAAACCAAGTCCTCAACCACGGCAACCTCTCTAGCCTATGCCACTTCCCAGACCCCTTTCCTTTACCCCCCAGCTAGTTTCGTATCCAAGAAATTCTTGGCAACAATGGTGTTACCAAACATATCTTTTGCAATACGCGTTTTGTGCCTCATTCCCCCTACTGGGATGGATCCACACAGATCACCACCACATGGTTAAAACCCCTCAGTCCCAAGGAGGTCCCACCCATTCAGAAAATTGTCAAAAACATCGCTGAAAAGGAAACTCCAGTTTCAAAATCGATGATTATGACTAAGAAAACCGAGAGAGGAAAGAAGATGGAGACTCTTGCCACACAATGGGAATCACCAGGTTGCGCCATATGTGAAGTAGTAAGTCACCCTACCCACATCTTCCTAGAGTTCGACGAGTTAAAACCACTCCTTAGCTCTAAGGCAGACATCGTGACATCACGTTCCCTTAAAAAGGAACTTGCCACCAAAATTAAAGGCAAATCATAACGTACCAATCACAGATGCACTATCTATAGAAATTATGGGCATTATACCCATCATTGACCTGAAATCCCATGGTATAGGGATTCCTTACACACCATCGAGTGATCCTATCAAGAGGATCCCTCCACCCAGTCATCTGGAGATGAACCTCGCACCATCCTGTACTTCTAGGAGGAACGACAGTCACCAGAAAGACTCTCGTTCATATTGCCCCCTCTTATCATACACTGCACACTCTGTGATGAACGTGGTCACTTCATCAAAGAATGCGTAGCCTTGGAACTCATCCACAGATGGTATCCTATAGAACAGGTTTATTACGTTGGTTTGTAGGCAGTGTAATTCACATGTCTCTTATGTGCCGACAACCATATTCTAGAAAATTTCCACTATATCTTCTGATTCCAATTAGCGTTGGCTAGTTTGCACTCAGCCATAGTCCGCCTCTCCCAAGAATATGGCACAAACTCGGAATCCATGAACATCTCGAAAACGCAAGAAGATGTGATGAGTAGTGTTGAGAAGTGGAAAAGGTATGAATTCACTATGTGTTTTCCCATTCTTTTACTTTAAACATAATTCTTTTTAACCTTAGAAACATGACATATTACAAGAATTATGGTAGAATTGTGAATATTTATGTTTATTGTAAAATATGACTAAGAACTACCTTTTATTGCTAAAAACAGGAATTAGGCAAGGTGAACAGCTATATCAGAGGCGAGGCTAAATTAAATGCAACTGTTGTTCCTCTAGCGTTAGACCAAATCCTGCCAAAGACAAGGAAATCCGAACGCATCGCTAAGAAAAGGGCATAGTTCGGTTTCAGTCAAAGGAAATCAAGTGACAGCTAAAGAAAGAAGGGAAGTGAATCCCTTAGGATCCTTCGATCGTGAGGGATCGGTGTTCAAACCTCATCGCATTCTTTGTCTTGTCCGTCAGATTTTGTAAAATAAGGCAACGCCTTTAGTGATTGTAGGAGAGATCTTTTGATTCAAAACATTCATTTTGTAATATTACGTTTTATTGACTCTCGGGTTTAGAGAGCTATCGTTGTAATACTTTTATGTTCGATTAATACAAAGGCGCATTTCATTTCATCTTTTAAGCTCTGAAGTAACCCAGCAGTGTTTCACTGGTGCTAAGGGCCCAGCCCTAGTGGAATTGCTCTGTTGTTTGTATTTCTATCCTTTGATTACTGTCATGTGATAATTGCATTTAGATTCATTACGATTACATAGTTATTTGACTGTTGTTGAATTGAGCATTGGATTGCTGTGTGCGCTAATGAATTGCACTGATATTCTATTTTAGCAAGGATCGTGTTTACTGTCTTATTCGTCTTGCTATCTCTTATAAAGCTTTGTTGTTCTATACTTAATGTTGTTTTCTGTTCCATTACTGTTTTCTGTTCATTTCTAACTCATTAGGTTCATATTTGTAGAAATATTGTTTACAGTTGCTATGTACACATAGGAATTATGAATTTCTGTTCCTTTCCAATTCTTGCTATTAGAATAAGTTTTTATTAGTTATTTTCATCAGCAAGTAGTTCAAGTTTGATTTCACTTTGATTACTTTAAAGAGCAGGATTGTCAACTGTAGAGAACATTGGTTACTACTTCCAAGTTCCCAGATTGATTGCCTTGTCTCAGTGCGATTTCAGTTGCATCGATTTCTAAGGGAATGAGTTATTGCTACTGTATCCTTGATTGATGCTTTGCAGATGTGAGTAGTTAATATTTCAAAATATTTCCATTCATGTTACTGTAATTATATTTCTTTACAAGCATCTGTTTACTCTTGTATCTAGAATACTATACTACATCTTTCATAGCATTACTCTTAGCTAAATTGTAGTCTCAAACAGAGTACACTCTTGAAATAAAAAGTTGCTCCCGGATTGATAATTAATGTAGGATAATCAGGTGTTTAAAAGATACCTTTTATGCCTCAACATTTTGGCATCGTTGCCGGGGAGAGTGTATGCCATTCCAAAGGAGTGATGCATAATTTATTTTCTTCTGCTCGGGAAGAATTGGGTACTAAAGACGGATGGTAAGAACCTATGCACCGGGCAAGGAACATACTTGCTCACAGCCTGCTTCACAGCAGAATTAGGTAAGCTTATTTCTTTAGGTAGGAATGAAGACTTTTTTTCTTGAATGAATAAACTAGCTAAACAAAACAAAATCCCCACTAAACCCAGAAAACCTAAGGGACCGGTGACCCTTGGGCGAACAAATTTCATTGACGAAATCCTTAAAAATACTAAATCTCAGCCATTATTAGGATCGAGGAAAGTTATCTCTAGACAGCCTACTAGTTCCCTTCAGGCCATAGAGTCACCATCTGAAGCCTTTCCTGAGATACATAGTCAAACAGTGGGAATTGAGCAAGATTCTCAAGAAATTGAGAATCCCTTCCTAATTTCTCCACAAGAAGGGAACTCTAGTAATCTCCATGAAGGAGAAGGGGAAAAAGGAGAAGAAGAAGAACCAAAATATCCTCTTGAAATAGTCCAAACAGTAAGCAGTCCAGATAAAAGAAGTGATGTTAAACTCATTCAAAACCAAGGACCTGAATCACCTCAAACAGTAGGCCAGCAAGGAATACTTATTGTTCCAGACCAGGGAAGTGTTGTCAAGGCCATTCCTACTCCTTCCAGTCAGCCTAGGAATTCCCTTGAGATCCCAGAAGGATATTGGCACATCTTTGACCAAATGGCCCAGAACCAGAACTAGAACCAGCAAACACCCCAGCAAACTTCCACACTGCAATATCCTATAGTAGATGCTGCAGTTAATGCACCTATGAAAGCCATTGCCCTTCAAAATATTCCCACATTTCATGGCTTGACATCAGAAGATCTAGATGAATTTTTGTTCGAATTCAATGTGTTATGTAGGGGGTATGATTATACCACCGATCCCTAAAAATTAAAACTATTTCCTTCCTCATTAAAAGGAGCAGCCTTACGATGGTTTATCAGGCTAGGTGGGGGTGTCATAATTGATTGGGATCAGATGAAAGCTATGTTTTTAAAAAATATCAAGATTATTGCATGTATCAGGAACTAAAAGATGAAATATTTCAAATGATAGCAAAACCGAATGAAACCCTGGAAGAATATGTGGAACGGTTTCAATACAATCTTAAGATATCTCCTTATGCATCCTTACCCTTACCTGATAATGTGCTGAAAACTACATTAATTAGGGGAATGAAAGATCAATGGGTTGAAACATTGAATATTATGGGAAAAGGTGATATATATCAGGAAAGCTATGCTAGCATCATTGATTTGTGTATCAGGAGTTCAAGGGGCAATACAAGGCTAAAATCAGTAGAACGTGACATGATTACAAGGGACAATAAGACCTCTAATGAAGGTGTAACTCGTGTAGAGATTGGAAACCTTCTGGAATATTTTAAAACATATATTCTAGGGAATCTAACAACGCAGGTCGACATTTTGCAAGCCAAACAAAAGCAAGCAAAAGTAGAGAAAATTTTGGCAGTATTCTATCCTAGATGCAGGAAGAAACACAACCACAAAGAGTGCCCACTGGATGTAATCAAATTTTGCGCCATTTACACGAAACATCACCCCACAAAAGGATGTCCCTCGCTTCTTGGCCTAAAAACAGTCTATAAGGAAGCATAAGAAGAATCAGAAGTGGTATGTCTACTTAATGAACGCCGACAATGGCAGCCATGACAATCAGGTATGCCAACTGATCCATTTTCTTCTTTTCAGCCTCCTCAATACAATTCTCAGCAATATAATGGAATATGGAAAAATCAACCACCTTTCCCCAATTGGTCACAACAGCCATTCCCTACATCATCATGGCCAAATCAAACAAATCAAACTAATTGGAAAAACTTTCCTTTCTACCCACCGTTTTGGAAAAACAATGCTTATCCAACCCAATGGCCCCCCTCCACTTCGCAGAGTCAGGCCTGGCAGTCAAACTGGAAAAGGCCTACAAATCAGCCAACTGGAACAATTCCTCTCTCTCAAACTACACTGCCAGCTCCCTATACAAACCCCCAGACCAACTTAAGACCACAACTCCCAGCCCAGCCCAAGCCAAACCCAAACAATAGGCCAGTTCGGTCTGTCCAAATAATGGAACCACTAGAATTAGAAACTAAACTGAGGGAGTGTAATGACCTCCAATTAAGGTCTGGGCGTATAGTAGAAACAGAGAGAGACAAAAATGTTCATATTGAAGATCCGTTACCTATAGAAAAAACATTACAAAAAGAGAAGGTGGTTCAACAAAAAAATCAACAACAAGCAACAACCTCTTCTCCACCATTCCCAGAACGATTAATCATACAGTGCCCATAAGAACATCCTAATTTTGATCTTCTGGGAGAATTAAAAAAATTGTGTATAAAAATCCCTCTCCTCCAAGATATCCAAGACATCCCTATTTATGCAAAAACCATTAAGGAAATGTGTATAAAGAAGCCAAAGAGGAGAACAACCACCAAACCAACTGTCAAAATAGTCGGTACTCTCTTTGACTTATTATCAAGAATGGAAACACCTGTAAAATATGAAGACCCGGGAAATCCTATAGTAACGATGCAAATCAATGGGCAATTGTTTGAAAATGCCTTAGTTGATTTGGAAGCTGCAATCATTATCTTAACAACCACCACCTATCAAAAACTTGGCATTATATCACTAGAACCAACAACAACCTTATTGGAATTGGCTGACCGATCAGTAATCAAACCAGAGGGTATACTACAAGATGTAATGGTATCCGTAGTGTTAGTATGAATCTTTCGTCGTAAAAGATCACTTTAGCTATGCATAAAAAATAGCCCTAACATCGATTATGACTGCAAAATATCTTTAAGTCTGCTGCACAAATTCAGATCTAAGTACAAAAAGACATTAAGCAGATAAAATATAATATGGCTCCATGCATCCAATAGACAAGACAAGAACAAAGTGTTTAAAATAATGATTTGTATTATATTAAAGAATGGGGCACCTGAGAGGAAAACAAGAAAGGTGTTTTTCGGTTCTCGTCAATGGGATGGGCTCTTGAAAGTCCTCAGCGTTTCAGATCTAAAATTCCTCTCTCTTATTCTGGTAGAAAACCCCGACAAACATAGAACTCAATGGGAGATCATAAAGAAAAAATGGAAAATGGTGACCAAGAATAGATCTAGTGTGATCTAATGCAATGAAGGTCACTAATGAATGGGGAAAACCCTCCTATTTATAACAAAATACTGGGGCGGCCTAGAACTTGGTGCATGAATAAAATATTATTAATCGAATTCTAGAAGCACCCTTTAGGAATATTTTATTAGGGAAAAGGATTCTTGACTTGGGTCAATTCCTTTATTTATAAATAATAAATAAATAAATGATTTATTTATCATTTTAGGGAAATGATGGGAATATAATTAAATAAATAATGGTTTATTTAATTATTTATGAATGATTTAGTCAAATTTAACTAAGAATATTATTTAAATAATGATTTAAATAACTTATTCTTAAGAAATAATTAAATAAATAAGGGTTTATTTAATTAATTTCCTTGTTTTGGGTTAAATATGACCGGGAAGTATAAACGAATAAGTTATTTCATGTGGTGAAATCAATTTTACTTAGGGTAAAATTGGTCTTACATGGTGTACTTGGGTTCATCTAATGATAATAGGTTAGATGACCAAAAAATGTTGTAACACATAGATCCTAGGAATACCCTGTTGACTTCCTGGTTATCAACCCAAAGAACCAGCTAGATGGACACCCATTAATCCTAGGTAGACCTTGGTTGGAAACTGTCGATGCTTATATTGGATGCCGACAAGGCAACATGACAATAACAAGGGGAAACTATGTCAAGAATTTAGCTTTATATCCCCCAGCCCAACCATGCCTATCAATAATCAAAACAAGAAAACAACCTGTATCATATCTTATGGAAAATATGAGATCACCTATAACTGTAGAAGATGCCCTTGATTTTAAAGACCAAACAGAGGATGATATCATTAATAGTTTTATTAATAAACCACAAATTAGATCCCATATACAATGTCACATGATCAAGGCAGCATTTGATAACAAAGAAGAAGAAGATCCTCTGAAAGACATCCCTGATCAAGTAATACCCACTACTTCTATGTACAATAGAAAGATTGTAGAAATTGAGCTGGCAAAAACTCTAAACATTAACAAAAATCTGATTGTTGAACAAGAAGAGAAGTTGGTCCAATTACTACGGAAATACAAAGCAGCCTTTGCATGGGATTACCTAGATATGAAGTGAATTGACCCCCAATTATGCACTCACCACATCTATACTGAAAAATAGGTAAGACCCATTCGCCAACCCCAAAGAAAACTAAACCCTCACCTTAAAGATATTGAAAAAGTTGAATTACAAAACTATTGGATGTCAATTTCATTTACCCAATATCTTATAGCAAGTGGGTCTCTCCATTAGTAGTGGTAGCAAAGAAGAACGGGAAGTGGAGAATATGTGTAGATTACCGAGAACTCAACAAGGCAACCCAGAAAGACCACTTTCCCCTTCCTTTCATTGACCAGGTATTAGATACATTGGCAGGAAATAAATTATTTTCTTTCCTTGATGGCTTCAGTGGGTACAATCAAATCTAGATTGCCCCTGAAGACCAAGACAAAACTACTTTTACCTGTACTTGGGGAACATTTTACTACCGAGCCTCACCCTTTGGCCTATGCAATGCCCTTGCTACATTTCAAAGGGCCATTCTTAGCATCTTTTCAGATTTAATAAATGAAGGGCTCGAAGTATATATGGATGACTTCACACCTTACGGAGATGATTTTGGGCCAGCATTAGAAAATTTAGAAAAGGTGTTGCAAAGATGTATTGACACTAGGATTTGTTTAAGCCATGAAAATTGTCATATGATGATGACCAAAGGAGTTATCTTAGGGCACCATATTTCAGCAGCTGGAATTCAGGTGGATCCAGCCAAAATTCAGATAATTTTGTTAATACCCACACCCACCACACAAACAGAGGTATGTAGCTTTCTAGGATTTTCTGGTTATTATAGGATATTTATAGAACATTATTCTTGAATAGTTGCACCTTTATATGCACTAACATGAAATGTTGATTTTATTTGGACAGATAAATGTGACAATGCCTTCAACGATCTGAAAAAGCTTGTATCAACAACCCCAGTGCTGAGGGGCCAAAATTGGAATTTGCCATTCCAAATTTAATCTGATGCCTCAGACACAGTAATTGGAGCAGTGCTTGGGTAGGAGGAAGATAAAAAACCATATTAAATCTATTATATCAGCAGAAATCTATCTCTTGCTTAACTAAATTATACTGTGACTGAGAAGGAATTTTTAGTTGTAGTAAATGCTGTAAATAAATTTAGACATTATATAGCTGGGTATCCTGTAGTTCTATATACTGATCACTCTGCCATTAAATTTTTAGAAAATAAACCTGTTACAAATGGAAGAGTGACAAGATGGTTTATTTTATTGCAGGAATTCGACATTACAATTAAAGATCAACCTGGAAAAGAGAACCACGTAGCTGATTTTCTGTAAAGAATGCCAAAGCCAACAGATGCAGAAGCAGTCAAAGACCACTTCCCAGATGAAAATTTGTTCATTGTTACTGTTATAACCCCATGGTATGTTGATATAGAAATTTTTTTGGCAATAGGTAAATTACCTAAACATCTAACCCTTAATGAACGAAAGCAGATAATAAAGCGTAGTACCCGATTATCTTGGATTGGGGGCTACCTGTTTCATACAGGGTCAGATATGGAAATTCGGAGATGCATCCAGGAGGACGAGGTATTTGATATTCTGAAAGCATGCCATGACGGGCTGTGTGGAAGACATTTTGCAGATCATAGAACTACCCATAAGGTTTTACGGACAGGTTATTATTGGCCTACCATTTTTAAATATGCCAAAAAATTTGTGTAGGCCTGTGATAGCTGCCAAAGGGCAGGTCGGCCTGGATAGTATGACGAAATTACTTTAAACCCACAACTAGTAATTGAGCCATTGGAACGCTAGGCGCTCGATTTGTTTTTCCCTATTAGCCCCCCAACAAACCAAGAAACATACATCCTAGTTGCAACTGAGTATGTCATTAAATGGGTTGAAGCAGAGGCACTTTCAAAAGCTACAGAGGACTCTGTAATACAATTTGTTTTCCAAATCTTTGTGTGATATGGCCTCCCAAGGGACATAATTACAGATGGAGGACCGCAGTTTATAGGTAATAAACTAGCTGAAACATTACAGAATTACCACATTCAACACAAGATTACAACCCCATACCACCCACATTCAAACGACCAAGTAGAGAGAACGAATAAAGTGATTGAGTCTATATTGACAAAAATTGTTGCCTCACACAGATGTTACTGGGCCTACAGATTTCTAGAAGCCTTGTGGGCATACCGAACAACATGGAGAGCCACTACAGGATATTCACCATATCAATTGGTATTTGGAAAAGAGCCCATCTTTCCAATAGAGTTTTAAATTCAGACATTAAGAACAACTCAAAATGTGGGTCTAGATTTAAATGAAGCCTAGGCCAAAAGGCTGCAGCAAATTAATGAGTTAGATGAAATTAGGCTCTCTGCTCTTCATCATACCGCGTTAATTCAACAACAGAGAGAAAAATGGCATGACACCCTTATCAAAGAAAATATCTTCCACGAAGGAGACTGGGCACTCCTATATGATTCTAGGTTTCAGGATTTTCTAGGGAAACTCCAAACATGATGCCTCAGACCTTACAAGATACAAAAAGTGCATGATAATGACACCATTACATTAACCACCATTGATGGATCTGGAGATTCCTTCAAAGTAAATGGTCATCGAGTACGATTGTATCATAAACCGCTTACTCGAGAATCCTTCTACCAACAATTACGGGAAGATTCTACCATGAAAATTCTAGCTAAAGGGGATAATTCCTCCTCGGCACCCATTCATTAAATCATTACTTTCCTTTGAAATTTGTACATAAATATTGTTCATTTGTTTTGTTTGTTTGTTTTATGGAATTTTGTTTTTTTCAAACTCTGTTTATTTTGCTTATTTTGAGTTTTTGTTGTTCCTTTCTAAAGGAACAACATTTTTTCTATTCCTTTCGAAAGGAACAACAGCTTTTCTTAGAGATTTTCGTTGTTCCTTTTGAAAGGAACAGCAGTTGTGCTATTTATTTTCATTGTTACGCAGATTGTTTTGTTGTTCCTTTCGAAAGGAACAACAGTTTCACAGATTATTTTTGTTGTTCCTTTCCAAAGGAACAACATTTCCGCAGATTGTTTCTGTTGTTCCTTTCTAAAGGAAAATCAAATTTTGGATGGATTATTTTTTGTTTTAGACCAGCATTCTGAGGATTTATGACGACTCTTCTAAAGGAAAACGTACTATTCATACAAAATCATACAAATTAAAGCTTACTAGAATCAAAAAATCAAAAGAAATTGTCATTTTTTTAAGAAATTGTTTGGTAATAATAAGAAAAAGGAAAAAGGGACATAATCAATAACATGACTTTGTTGTATTACTATCACTAGAATTAATATGATCGATTATCCTTATAATGTTGGTTCTTCCCCAAATTTTTATAACTTTCTTTGATTTTTACTCATGGAGTAGGAATAAGGGAAAATTCTTTTCTATTGAGATGTTTAGACTTCTTCCACCATCCCTACTCTTAAGGAGTGTTGAGCCATCCTTTATATATAAGTAGGAAAGTGCTATATGAAAATTTTTATTTATTTTTTATATATTTCACTAATAATTTTATGATATGGAAGATGGAGGATAGGGGGTCTCATCAAGAGCCAACCTACCATGATCATAAGGAAGCAAGTGAAGTGGCATTCCCATTATAGCCACCACACCAGGGATATGGTCCAATGGAAAATTGAAAAAAACTAAGAAGTCCTTGGAACAGGAGGTCTCATCACGAGCTGGCCTGCCCACTTTTCACTTCTTCCTCATGAATGGCATTGTGATTCATCTGGTCCCCAAGCCAGTACAATGGCCTCCGTTATGACATTTAACAACACTTCCTAGGCATAAATAAAGGACAATGGTTCCAAGGGTGAGAAAGCAACTTTGTCAAGGTTATGGACACCTGTGGGCAACAGAGCTCTGCTGATGGTATTGGAGTCACATTTGTACACATCAATAGTAATATTAAACCCTTTTTCCTATATCTCTCTCTAAATATCAAATGAAAGTTTGAATCCTAAACCATTGATTTCGAACCTATTATGCATGAAAATAATCATAAATCGATCACATTAGTTTTGAGTGGGTAATAAATGCATTTGTACTTGTGTTCATCTTAGATATCCCTTCTCCTTATCTTTAAATAATTACAAACGTTTCTATATGTATTTACGATTTAATCACAAGAATCGATTTCAGTAAATGCAATAATTTGATTGATTGTATCATAAGTATGCCTGTTTTTTCCTGCTGTACAACTACTATGCAGTACTTTCCTCTCTTATTTGACGGTTGAGGATGACCTATCATCTTCCAGGGGGGTGCAGATGCCTCTTAATCACTGCATGCAGATCAAATCCCCATATTTTTTACAGGTATGCGAATCAAATCCCTACATTCTAGGGAATAACAAAAAATTAACGATATTATTCCAATTCACCGTGTTGTGTTGTTCCATTACATCACTGTGTGTTTGGAAAGAAGTAACAGTGTGTAGAGAATATGAGAGGATGACCAATTCATAGTGAGCTGCAAGTGCTATTTGTTTTTGATGCTACACAAGAGATTCTAGAAAAATTGGGATGGATTACATACTTCACAAGGCTGCAACAACCCCATGAAATAGTGGCTACCGATTTTTTACAGAATTTTTAGGAAGGATACTCCATGGTTAGAGGAAGACAGATAGTCGTAACAAATGAAATAATTTCAGAGGTGTCTACTCTACCAGCGCAAGGAACCATATGGACTTAGAAGAAGGTTAGACTTCAAGAAGCCATGGATATTTTCTAGGATGACAGACAGACATTGGTTGTCAAAGGAAAAAGAGTTCAACTGGCATCATTGGGAGAACCATGGATGGAATTGGAAAAGATAGTACAGGCCTATATAACATGCGTTGGAAGGAAAGACGTGGTAAGACCTCGCCACCTTAAGTTATTGGCAGTATTAAAGCAGAAATGTACTGTACATTTGTTGCATTTTTAAATTCCTTACTGCATGATATTGCCCGTAGTATAAGAAAAGCTCGGCGTGCAGACATGGTGGTAAGCCACCATTGCATAAACAAATTAATAGTGATTCATAGTCTCGCCCAACAACAGACCAATTGGGAAGAATTGATATTTTCGATTGATGGAGGATTAGCTTTACCTGCCCCAAAATGAAAGAGAATGGCTAGCTTGGCAGTTGAGCCATCAATTCGTAGATAGTCCTCCCATTCAAAAAGAAGTAGGGGAATGATAGAGGGCCTTCCAGGTAGTAGTATCCAACCCTTGGAATTTCCCAGCTCAGAGGATGAACAACCTCCACAATTGGAAGGAGGGAGTCCTTGTATTGATGAGGGTGAAAAAGAAATGAGCCACCACACTAGTTCAGAAGAAGGAAATAATGAAGAAGAGGAAATTGAGGGAGAAGAAGGAAGCCCTCATACTAGTGTAGAGGGAGAAATTCACTACTATTACGAGGAATAAGGTGGCTACCATACCTATGAGGATGTCGAAGATAATCGCAGCAGTGAAAGAGAAGGCAAAGAGCCTCCTGAAAATACTACTGCAAGTTCACCACGAAGCCCTTTGCAAGAAGACCAATTGGCCCAAATTCTGGCCAATATGAGTGACTATGTGCAGCCTCACAACCCTTTGGACCTTAATGTTGATATCAACCAATTGCGGGAGCACTTTAATATCAATAAAGAAATGGCTGAGGAAATTCCGGATGAAACAGAAAACCCTAATGAAATGATAGAATCAGCTGGGGTTGCTTCCCTTGAGAAGTATGAACAAGAAAAGGAGAACACTGAAGTAGTATCCCAACCTAAAAATTCGCAGAGGATTGCAGAGTCAATTGAGGGTATAACTCTTGTAGAATTCAGCCAAGGGCATATGAAAATTGAGGAAGAACCCCAATAAGAAAACAGAGAAGCGAGCCCAACTAAAGGCATGGCTAATGAGGACCAAAACCTCGTTGAGCAAGTAGGTCTAGAAAAAGGAACAACTGTTCCATCAAGAAAAAGGAAGAAAGTAAATGAGGTTGAAAAAATTCAGAGGGAATAAAAGAAGCTTCATATATTAGTAGAACAGCTCAGGTATACCATTAGGGTTCTTATAATGAAACAAACGCCCAAACGAACCCCAAAGAGAAGAAGCATAGTTACCAAGCGAGCCTCGAAAAAGAGGAAAATGGCCACTAAAATAAAGCCCTAAGTTGCAGAAACTATGGCTGAGCCTAATCATGAAAATATGGAACAGTAGGCAGCTGTTCCAGAAGTAGCTATTCCAAATGGAGCAACTTCAAGTGAAAATGTGCAAGCCAGTAGTCAGAATACTTTTAGTGACCCTACATTAGCCAGACTCCAAGAGGAGTTGGCACAAGCTCGATTGGAAATGGAAAAGCTGGAAGAAGACACTGTCCCTAGAAGGAAATATCAGGAGTTGCAGCAGCAAACGAAGATCATCCATGAAGCAGAGGCTAAAGCCCATGAGAAGTGTTTAAAGGCAGAGGAAAAGGCTAAAAAGGTAATGAATCAATTAAAATTAGCCCAGAATCGAATGGACACTCTCTGCTCATTATACACCGATGTTTTAGCTTGTAGATGCCCTGCCAAGAATTATGCTTTATTTTTATTAGAAAGATATTTACAGCTAAATATTAAGGCAGTTAGGGTAGGAAAATGTATAGAGTTAAAAACTATAGATGATTTTGTAAAATGCTACAAACTCTATCGGGTAAAGGTACAACGTCTCCTGTGTGAGTTTTATTTGCATAATCGCATATTGGAAAATGATAGTGAGACAAATCCTAGCCCTTTTGTGGGTGACATCCAATACCAGGTGTTAATTTCCTTTGTTGTTAATCAGTTAAAATGTCTTAAAGCCTATAATTTTTTTCAAAGGCAGGAAAATGAATTATATTTGTGGGTTAGGAGTGAACCTAAGCACCCGCTACAATTATGGGATAGGCAGAAGAATTTGATGACAAGAGAAGGTGTTATCCAAGCATTGGGTCATGTCCATAAATCAATTGTCTTGAATGGGATAGACTATTTACTATCTATTAGAAACCAGGTTTACATAACAGCTAAGGTTCGATGGGGAATTTCAAATTGGAATGTTCAAAATAAAGAACCATTTAAATATAAAAACTTTGGATTAGCTGCAGACCGCTTGGTTCCTTATAGAAACCTAATTTTGAGGGAAGGACAATTCTGGCTAGGGTGTAGGTTTCGAAGCCCCATTGCATGGTAACCTGCTACAGATTACAAATCCATTTATGAAATACCCGCAGGACAGACAGGGCATGTCTTCAAAGCATTAGCTGCAATGCATGGTTTTAGGCCTTTTGATGAAAAACCTTCTCCATCTTATTCTTTAACTGCTCTGCATGCGAACTATAGTTTTCATGAGGACATGAAAAAGGGTAAGCAGGGGGGTATGTTGAGCAGTGGAAAAGGTATGAATTCACTATGTGTTTTTCCATTCTTTTACTTTAAAAATAATTATTTTTACCTTAGAAACATGACTTATTACAAGAATTATGGTAGAATTGTGAAGATTTATGTTTATTGTAAAATATGACTAAGAACTACCTTTTATTGCTAAAAAAAGGAATTAGTCGAGGTGAACAGCTATATATGAGGTGAGGCTAAAATAAATGCAGCTGCTATTCCTCCAGCGTTAGACCAAATCCTGCCAAAGACAAGGAAATCTGAATGCATCGCTAAGAAAAGGGGACAGTTCGGTTTTGGTCAAAGGAAATCAAGTGATAGCTAAAGAAAGAAGGGAAGTGAATCCCTCAGGATCCTTCGATCCTGAGGGATCGCTATTCAAACCTCATCGCATTCCTTGTCTTGTCCGTCGGAGTTCGTTATATAAGGCAACGCCTTTAGTGATTCTAGGAAAGATGTTTTGATTCAAAACATTCCTTTTGTAATATTACATTTTACTGACTCTCAGGTTTAGAGAGCAATCTCTGTAATAATTTTATGTTTGATTAATACAAAGGCGAGTTTCATTTCATCTTTTAAGCTCTAAAGTAACCCAACAGTGTTTCACTAGTGCTAAGGGCCCGACCCTGGTGGAATTGCTCTGCTGTTTGTATTTCTATCCTTTGATTACTTTTGTGTGATAATTGCATTTAGATTCATTAGGATTACAGAGTTATTTGACTGCTATTGAATTGAGTATCGGATTTCTATGTGCGCTAATGAATTGCACTGCTATTCTATTTTAGCAAGGATCGTGTTTACTGTCTTATTCGTCTTGCTATCTCTTATAAAGATTTGTTGTTCTATACTTAATGTTGTTTATTGTTCCATTGGATTATGGTTCATTTTGGTTGACTGTTTCATAGTGTTGGTTGTCGACAGGGTTGGAGTTTAAGAAGACTTGTTATCTGATTGCGTTAAGTTCATATTTTTTGTTGAATTTATGTTTGTTGTTCCATTACTATTTTCTATTCATTTCTAATTCGTTAGGTTCAGATTTGCAGAAAGATTGTTTACAGTTGTTGTGTACACATAGGAATTACAAATTTCTATTCCTTTCCAATTCTTGCTATTAGAATAAGTTCTTATTAGTTATTTTCATCAGCAAGTAGTTCAAGTTCAATTTCACTTTGATTACTTTAAAGAGCAGGACTGTCAACTGTAGAGAACATTGGTTACTTCTTCCAAGTTCCTAGATTGATTGCCTTGTCTCAGTGTGATTTCAGCTGCATCAATTGCTAAGGGAATGCGTTATTTCTATTGTATCTCTGATTGATACTTTGCGTATGTGAGTAGTTAAGATTTCAGAATATTTCCATTCATGTTACTGTAATTAGATTTCTTTACAAGCATCCGTTTACTCTTGTATCTAGAATACTATACTACATCTTTCATAGCATTACTCTTTGCTAAATTGCAGTCTCAAACAGAGTACACTCTTGAAATAAAAATTCGCTCCCAGATTGATAATTAATGTAGGATAATTAGGTGTTTAAAAGATACATTTTATGCCTCAACAAGTAGATCCATCCTCTTTCTATTAGTTGAAAAGCGACCAAACAAGGAACCCTTAGTTACCCCCAACTTATCTCTACAGATAAGACCAACATGTGTGTTATGTAAAACACCCAATCATGTGGTCACCACTTGCCCTGATTGAGCAGTATTACAATGATGGTACCCCGTCAGGCCACCAACTACACATGATGGACACCCCATATCTAGGCTATTTTTCCTAGTATGTCAAGGAAATCATTGTGGACAGCGATGCACCTATATCCCGCAAGTTCGTCCTCTAATCGATATGATCCACACAATAGAGAAGAAAGAGGACGACCTCCTTAAACAGTATAGAAAGTATATCACTGCCAGACCAGCAACCCCACACCCACATCAGCATGATGGGAAAACTGGGATGGCACACCATCCAAGCATGACCCAGGCCCAACCTAGGATAACATGCGGACTATGCGATCTGATTGACCACTGAGTCAATCAGTGCAAAGAATTGAAGCCCCTCACAAATATTTTTCGCATAGTCTCTTCTCTCCCACAAAAACTGCTCTCTAACCAAGAGAAGAACACATATACTTATTGTCTGATTTGTTCAAACTTTCATCATATAATTAAATGTGAGCATCTCCACATGCTAAGAGAGACAAGGGTAGCATTAAGCCTACACTACCCAAAAGAGCTAGACATACCCAAGCCAACAACATGGAAATGGAAGTAGAAGACCTCATATTATACAACAAATCCTTTCCAAGCATCCACATCTGCGATAGAGAGTAGTGTTGATTCCCACACAATATACTTAGTTGGCATAGTGTTACCATGCACCTTTTGCACTGGACAGAACCATGAACCAGAGGCATGCCTATTAATGGAAACATTTAGGCACCTCTGCACTAGGCACAATTTCCACCAACAAGAAAGTGATCATCCTAATAGGGGACCCAACATTACACTTACACAAAATCCCATCATGGAGTTCCTCCTCCCACCAAACGTCGACGAAACGATACATCAATACTATTTGTATCATCATATATCAGAAATAGGATTGCAGCTGCCCCCACGTCCCAGGATTGCCACCTTATTCCTGTCACAAAAGGTCAGGGTTCCTTGCACTTTTGCATTGATTTTTGTGAGATCCTAAATTTACATGTCGCCATTGAACTCCTCGATGATACCCAGCCTCCAAAAGAACGCCTAGTATAGCTAGAGCTCATTGAAAAAAGTCGATGAAAGTCGCTGCAACATAATGAGGCCCACAGGAAAAAGGTAAAAGCATCATTCGACCACCACATCAACCCTTACTTATTTACCGAGGGAGAGCTAGTCCTCTGCTACAATGTTGCAAAAGAAGCCCTAGGGCCAGGAAATTTTGAATATTTGTGGAAAGGACCCTACATCATGTTGTATTCCTATGATTTGGCAGATTGGGATACCAAGTGACAAGGCAACATCAAAACCAATCTTTAGAGTTCTAGGACCTAGCCTTCCTAGTCTCCGAGAAAGATCTCTCAATTGTTTGTAAAGGTAAGACTTGCTTGCCTTTTAAGGGTTGATTTTAGGTTGTTATTAAGTATGAGGGTTGTTTTTTTGTTTGGTTGGACATGATGATCAGAGCAGCATAGGTAGAATGAGGAAATTCCTAATTCATTGGGAAATGGAGTCAAATGAAAGTTATGGAAAGTTAGTCAATGGATCAGGGGTATTCAAAGGGAAAATCTAACTTGGCCAGTGGATATTTAAGGTCTTTCAAGTGAAATGAAATGGAAATGAATGGTATTTAGAATAAAAAGTAGAACTAAGGGAAATTAAGAATCCTTAATTATATGTACTTCTCAACAAAGGGACTTGAAACATTATCTGAACATAAAGAGGAATTCAATAAATAGGGCTAACCATAAATTCTACAAACCACACTTCAGCAAATAATAATTCCAAGACAAACTTCTCTAATGAAATATAGAAGGCAAGAAACTCATTTAACTTCTAGTGATCTAACCTTCAAGGATAAGAAACATTCAGGATTCACAAATAACTGCATTCATAGAAGAGGGAACTCCTAAACATCTTTGATTACAGCCATAAAGACCTTCAAAACAATTACTTAAGCAAGTACAAAGGGTATGATCAGAACACAACCTCCTTGGAAATCTTGAAACAATGGTACTGTGAAGGGAGACTTCAGAAACAATTTTCAAGTGGTAGCAAGTAAGCAGGGAAAAACCATAAATAATTCTTGAGATCAACTATATTGAAATATTTAATAAATAAACAAGCATAGGGGTTCTAGAGAGAAATTAAGAATTCTCTAAAATATCCTAGCAGAAGAAAAAATTTAGATAGTGAAGAGTAAACAAGACTAAGGTGCTTTCAGAAGACATTTCTTAGCCTAAACCTTTCACTCTACTAAAACAGGAAGTAACAATAATAGATTTAAAGTACTTCACCAAAAGCCAAGCTCAGAGATCCAATGATCTAGCCTTCTCCATCAACAAATAGGTCATGACATCCACAAGTTCCAAAACACCAATTTCTTCTTAACTTCAACAACACTATGTATTACCTCAAAGATTCATCAAATACCAACAATACATTGAGTTCCAATGTAGTATTTATGCTACAAATGAGGAGGTGGAAATGATCTAGGGTTTGAGTGTCATTAATGACAGAGTAGATGCATTCCTAACCTTGAAAAACCATTCAAGGCATAAGGTAGGAATATGTGCAGCTACTTCTCTGTTTTTAATAACTCTGTCTTAACTTCTAAGGAAAAGATAGGAGAAAAAATTGACTTTGAGGCCTGTCTTCTCATTTTCAATAACTGCCTTGACAGTTTAAAAATATACTTTAACTGTGTAATAAATGTCAATTTCCTTTATAGACGGGAGGAAGGCCATAGGTGGTAATTAGATCTTTTAGATGAATGACTGCTAACCTTAGATTCATTCAAGACTGCTTTTGGTCTAAGTTTCCTTGATTTGACCATTAATTAATCTGCATTACTGTCCTTCTGCTTTATTTGGCTATTTTAAGTTTAATTTTCTGTCTTTGAAATTTATCCTTTATCCTTAATTGTGATTAAGCTCTTGTTATTCTGGTCTTCATCCTTTCATTTATCTTCTTTGTCTTCTTGTACAAGGGTTTATTTCATGCACAGGAGGGTTTATTGAGTGCATCGATGGCCATGAAGCATCGATATTAAACTTGCAGATCAAACCTTTAATCCCATCCATAAGCCACAGTCACTTACTTTGACTATGGGATGGCCCTTTAGTTTCACCGCCATTAAACCTTCACAATTAAACAGAAAAATTTAATAATATCCTGTGTTTTTTGGCTAAACTGCATTTCAGAGGCTCGGTGGGGGTAGTGGGGAAATTTTCAGAGGGAGGAAAATGTGCGGAGGAGGGGTTTCCATAGTCGGAACAGGAAGAAATAGTAGAATTTTTAATATGGCCGCGAAAATGAAAGAGAGAATTTTTGTGTGAAGCCGGGTGGTTTTCAGCCTGACAAAAGGTGGTTAGTGGTTTAGGCCCATATGGACGAGATTCCATTCAATGTATGCCACGCGTCCCAGGAAAAACCTCCTTTATCGTGCGGGTTTGGGTTGTTAAACCTTGGCAGTCAAATTTGCGGGATTTGTGATCTCCACCGTCAGATCTCAAGGAATGAGATCTACGATGCAGGTGAAGCTTGATGGTGGGGTGAAACTTCGGTAGTGGAGTACAAGTGGAGGAGATGGATTGGGCGATGATTTTGTGGGTGGAAGGTGGGGTAGGTGGTGACTTGTACAGTTCTACCGGGTAGTGGAAAGGTTGGGATTGAATGATGGCCGTCGGATCATGAAGATCCACGGTGGAGATTTCCCCACGGGGTAGTCGGATGGGAAGATGGTTGAGGTGGAGGAAGGTCGCAGGAGTGCCACAACCATCGGATCTAAAGGATCGACGGTTGAGATTTTCTTTGGAGGGGAAAGCAATGGCAGGGAAATGGAGAAAGGGACTAAAGATTTTAAGCACGGGGGCATAGGCATGGTCCTGTGTGAGTAAAGGATGGGACCGGGGTTAAGATAAAAGGGGTTGAGGGTTTAGCAGGTGGTCATGCCCTTAGGTCACATGACAGAAGGGGTGGAGGGCTTAAGCCTACAAGGTCTTAAGGCCTAATTTATTCAATGGTCAGATTTAGGCCTAAACCATGGGTTTTTAAGCCTTTTCAGGTTCCGATAAAATTATAAAGGGTGGTTTAAACCAAACAAAGGGTTTCTCATAGTTTAAAGGCTTTTTAGCAGTAATGGAGGGTAAATGAAAAGGAAGAAGCCCTTTTTTGAACGGGGGAAAAAGACTGTTGGGATAGGTGAAAATGAGTGAAAATGGGCAGAGGAGATGGAGGTGAAGATGGGGAATATAGCCTGAAAATAAGTCTTTTTGAAATAGTGGTGTGACTTTTTAGGAGGGCTAAATAAATATTTTAGTAAACTGATAGACTTAAGATAATGAAGACAGTGAGATTTCTAGAAATCACAATGTTTCTTCAAATATTCTTTCTAGAAATCTGGGATTGCTAACTTAGTCATCTTTGGATATCAGAAAAATTATCGATGACTAACAGTGGCTCCACTTGGGGAGGGCAGCTTTCCTTTGAAGGTGTCAAGAACCTCAGAACATAAATCTTTGAGTTTCAGCAGACCAGTGCCTTTCCATTGGGTATATTTCTTCTTTTTCACCTTGATGATATGTCCTTTAGAGAGGTAAACTCAAGAATCTGCAATGTGTGATCCTTTTAAACAACATTTCTACCTACCCAATCCTACTTGTCCTAGCATTTTATCATCTTTGAGTGCACTTGAACTGGAAAACCCTTTGACACTTTTATTTTTGAAAACAAAAAATAAACTATATAACCCTATCCTTATTTCTTCCAAGAGTCCATATTAAACTGTTGAACTCTTTTTATTCCCTACCTATACTAACTAACAACCAAGATCAAACTATTTGGAAATCTTGATTATCTAGCTATTGACATGAAAATTTAAATCATGGTTCAAATCAAGTTTAGACAGTCTGATCAACCATGGTTGTGGCATTTTGAACAAGCTGCACACAACCATTATTTTGCATAAAAATTAAATCAGAAAGATAAGGCCATGATTTGTTCTTTGCAAGGCATCCCTATATATCTCTTTGGTTTTATTTTGAGCATGTGGAACCAATATCTTCATATTTTCCTAATCTATCCCTTTTTATAAGCTAAGTCTGAAATAATCTTGACAATCATTGCTTCTACTAACTTATCAGCATAAATTTAAAGCATGTTCAGCCATGATTAGGCTAGATGACTAGACAAGATATCATATTGAATCAGCAGTGGCATTTAGACTTGCTCACTTTCAGAAAATTCTCTTTTTTGGGTATGGGGTTGTACCTCTTTTGAATCTGCCCTCTTTTCCTTCTTTTTTTTTTGTATTTTTGGTGATTTTTATTATGCAATGTTATGTATAATGAATGAAAAATTTGGAAATAGAATTCTTTACAGAAATATTGCTTGAGCATCCTTCCATTGACAGGACCTCCAAACAATTCTTCTCCATTCATCTCTTGTAAAAAGAATGCATTATGACCCCTAATATAATGAATGATGTAGGGCCCTTTCCATAGATTCTCAAACTTGCCATGTTTACTTTTATCTTCCCTCCTAGAATCCCATTTTAGGACTATATTTCCAATTTGGAAATCATTTGCTTTAGTCCTTTTGTCAAACATTTTCTTGATTCCTTCTTGGACTGTTTGTGTTCTCTTGTACACTTCCTCTCTAGACTGCTCTAAATGGATGGTCTGATTTATCCTTCTCTGCATATCATTTTCTTCAGATTGTACTTCTTGAAGGAGTTTCATGACTAGAACCCCTAGAGATGTTGGGAAGACAACATACATACCATAAACTAGCTGATAGGGAGACATATTGATTGATTTCTTGGTGGTTAATCTGTCAGCCCATAAAGCATGAATAAGATTACTATGCCATGTTTTCTGGTTTTTTTCCAACAATTTTTTGATAATATTGACAAATATTTTGTTGGAGGATTCAGATAATCCATTTCCTTGGGGATAGTAAGCTATGAAATGACCCAATGTGATATGGTATTTGTCGCAGAATTCAACCATTCTTTTATATTTGAAGACAACAACATTGTCTGTGATAATTTTCCTAGGAAAACCAAATCTGGATAGTAGGTTGGTTTCAAGGAACTTGATAATGACAGAGTCAATAGCATTCCTAGAAGGTATGGCCTCTATCCATTTGGTAAAATAATCAGTGGTAGTAAGAACCCACTTATGTTGGGCAGATGAGAAAGGGTGAATCTCTCCAATGAAATCCAAACCCCATTGTTGAAAAGGAGCTTCAACACTAAAGAGATGCAAGGTAAAGGTAGGATTTTTCTCTTGCCATCGAAAATTTGACACTTATGGCAAGTCATGACTAGTTTCTGAGTATCTGGGAAAAGGGTGGGCCAATAATATCTAGCTCTAAGGATTTTATTTGCTGTGGTCTTCCAGTAAAGGTGTCCTCCACATTCTCCCTCATGCAGCTCATGCATGATTTCTCCTGCATCAATCTCAAGTAAACATTTAAGCAATATTCAAATAGTATTTTTCCAATATAGAACCCCATCTAAAATACAATAATTTAAAGCCTTTTGTTTTAAAAATCTATCTTTAGTTTTTGATAGAGAAGGAGGGGTATTCAGATAGAGTAGCACATATGTGATATTAGCATACCAGGGTGAATTCACAAATGTTTCTTCAATGTATGGAGCTGTGAATTCTTCTGTTTCTTCTAAAACATCCACCATATTTATATCTAAGGCTTGGAAGTTTGACTCAGCCATGCATTTTGCTAATCCCTGCTCTTTGATTAGTTTGGTAGGCCTGATTTCTAAGTCATATTCTAAAATAACAACAATCCATTTTCCCCTTTTTCCATCAGGATCTTGACTTAGAATATCCTTAACAACTGTATGTGGGACAAAAGAAATGGTATGAGAATGTGAAATGTAGACTCGGAAGTCTATCAATGCTTTTACCAAGGTTAAGGCTTGTTTCTCCATGATGTTATATTTGGGTGGAGCATCTCTTAAGGCCCTACTAAAAAATGATATTGGTTGTTCTTGCCCCATAGTATTATTTTGCAACAATACTGCAACTATTTTGTGTTCAGATGAAAATGAAAAGATGGAAAAATATTTGGTGAAATTAGGACTAATAAGAACTGGTGTTTGAGTGAGATCTTGTTTCACTAGTTCAAATGACTGTTTAGCCTGTATTATCCATTTAACACCTACCTCTTTCTTAAGCATGTTTGTGATATTTCTTAATAGATCAGCAAGGTTAGGGATGAACCTCCTTAAAAAATTAATCTTCCCAATGAAAGATTGCAATTCTTTGAGGTTTCTAGGATGGCTAATTTTCAATATGCCATCAATCCTTTTAAGGTCCACTTTGATTCCCTCTTCAGAAATTATGTGACCAAGAAGCTTTCCTTATTGGAGACCAAAGAGTGTCTTTTTGGGATTCAAAGATAATCCATATTTTCTACATTTCTAAAAAATGTTTCTTAAATGAATCAGATGTTCTTCATCAGTTTTGGATAAAACAGTAATTTCATCAAGGTAAATGATTATAAAATAGCCTATGTCTTCAGAGAAGGCTATGTCCATGGCCCTTTGGAAGGTGGCCCCTACATTCATCAAACCAAATGGCATTTTTACATACATGAATGTACTCCAAGGTGTAGTAAAGGCAATTTTATGCTGATCACTTGGGAGTACTAATACTTGAGTGTAGCCTAAGAACCCATCCAACAGTGATATTCTTTTAGATCCAACAACCTTCTGAAGTATATGGTCCATCTTAGGCAAGGGATAATTATCTTTTAGGGAGGCTCTATTCAGATTTCTAAAGTCGACGCAAAGCCTAATTTCCCCAGTCTTCTTTCTAACAGACACAAGGTTGGAAACCCACTGTGAGTATCTAAGGGGAACTATAATTCCAACATCATACATCTTCTTGATCTCTTTCTCAACTAAAGGTAATAAAACAGGGTTTATCCTTCTTAGTTTTTTCTTGAAAGGTTTTTTATTTTTCTTAAGAGGAATTTTATGTTGAATAATGCTAGTATCATATGATCTTATATCTTCATAACCCCATGCAAACACATCTTTGTACTCCTTGAAAAGTTCAATATATTCTTATTTCATATGAGTAGGGAGAGTGCTAGATAACTTGATAATTTTCGGTTTATTTATGCTGCCTATGTTATGTTCTTCAACATTAGTTTATGTAGGCTCTATCTTTGGTTCTTTGGCTACATCATTGAAATCAAAGAGCTGCTCTAATGGTGAAAGACCCCTTGGGATAATGTCACCTTTGCATTGTAAAACCTCAAGGTCATTTTGGTCTGGATGATCAAATAATTCTACCTTAAAAAGATGCTCAAATTGATTTATATCAATAGTGGCAGACAACTTTGTTTCAGGGATTTTTTCTTTGTTAAAACAATTTTCTTCATGACTTGAAGTAGGTGTTGGTATAGAAAAATAATTTCTTCATTGCAGAAAATCATCTATGTGTTTGTCACCTTCAAACAATTGCCAATAGTCTTCATTGTCAGGGACTGCAGGTCTATTTTTTACTTTGACATTGAATTGCTCATTTTTTTGGGGTATTTGGCAGTTGCTGGAAGCAAAGGAAACCTCATTTGTGAGGTGGTTTAGAGCTCTAGGAATTAAGGTGAGTTCATATTTTTAAAAGGTTTTTAAAAGCTAAAGGGAAACATTCCTATATTCTCTTAGTCTTGGTTTTTTGGCTGAATACTCCCCTTTTATTTTCCTAATAATTAGCTCAGAATCTCCTCGGAATGATATTTTATTAGCTCCTAAATCTTTGAGCAGATGTAGGCCAAGAAGGAGGGCTTCATATTCTGTAATATTATTGGTGCATGGAAAATCAAGTTTATAAGAATATCCTTTGTTTATATTTTGTATCCATACACCTTCTCCAGAACCTATCTTGCTATAAGAGCCATCAAAGGTCATTTCCCACAATGTTTCTATCTCATATTCATTGTTCTTTTGTTGTTCAGGGCTGCTAAATTTTGAGTCGTCATGTGCTTGAGTTGAGGGAAGATTTGATTGTTCTGATGAACTGAATTTTTCTTCATTTTCCTTTTCTTTTTTACTGATTTCATCTTCATTATATAAGATAAAGGAATCTAAATCTGAATGAAGAGAGTAGACATGAGTGTCTTTGGGCCTATCTATGTTGCTCACCATGTATTTCATATGGGATTCCCTGTATAATCTTCTAGTTTGGTTAAACACTGGGATGGTGGCATAGGACATGTCCATTTGAAGGCTCCCCATGATCTGGATAGAAACATGCCATACTTTGGGGGAATATCAGCTAATACTATGTCCATAACTAGACCTTTAGCAGGAATTTGTGCCAAGTTGACAGATAAATCTTTGATTAGGCCCAGGCATTTGACTCTGCTTGAATCAAAGGAATACAGGTCCTTATACGGTTTAGTAATTTCTAGGCCTAGGCTTTCCATTACTACTTTGGGCATAAGGTTATGAGAAGCACCTGAGTCTAGCATGGCATTGTGCAAGATCTTATTATGTATGTTCAAGCTAACATAGAAGGGGGGGACAACCCCTTCTTGGTATTTTCCTTCAACTTCAGGACCAAACAATTATTTTGGTTTGTCATCTCTCAAGTTTAAAGTATCGATATCACTACCTATATTCAGAGCTTTCAAAACTTGAATTTTATATACATCCCGAGTTACTAGTTCAGCTAAGGGTATGCTAATTTTGATCTTGGAAATTTCTCCTTCAAGGCTGAAAGGAACTATTATTTTTTACATATTTTCATCTGTTTTGTCAAGCATAGTTTTTCCAGTCATTCTGATTTGCTGAAATTTATTTGGATTGCTATTTAGGACAGATTTGTTAGGGCCACTAGCAGAGGTACTAGGTCAAATTTTTTCAACACTTTTTTGGTTGTTTTTATCTTTATTTAGATCAATTTTCTTGGCCACAGTGTTGGTATTATTTGTTGTCTTTTTAGGCTGATTTTATGAAGTTTTCCTAACAGCAGTACTAGTGTTTTTTTCATTGGAAATTTCTAGGTTTCCTTTGCTTCTAAGATCATACTGTTTACAGACCTCCATTATTGCATTCTCAAACCCCAATCTATAATCTTCAGAATTCTCATAGGTTGTGTTAGTTTGTTCTGAGGAGAAGAACCCTTGTTCTTCTTCAATGAGAAAAGCATCATTCTTCTTGTCAGATCCTATTAAATTTACATGATTTTCTAATTACCTTTCGGTTTCCCTTGCTTCCTCTTGATCTACATAGTTTTGCTTAAAGGGTGGCCTAATTTTCTGATCATTATCTCTTTGTCTATCTTGCATAGGGTCTCTTCTAAAATTAGGATTTCTATTTCTGTTTTGGGGGTTGGTTTGATTTTCTCTTGGAGGCATTTTGTCATTTAAATTTATTTTCTCAAGCATTCTTTCCATTACCCTCACTAAGTTGTCAATTTTGGCATCAGATGATGAGGTTGATGCCATTGTTTCATCCTTGTATGTAAATCTTTTCTCTGATTTCAACCTAGCTCTTTTCTCAATCATATTTTCCTCTACACTTATGGCTCCCCTTTGCATATATTCTAAGGTTAAGGGGTCTCTTTCTCTTAGCTGGTAGGCCATGTCTAGATCAAAGCCCTCAATAAATTTAGCTAAGGCCAAGCCTAGTGGAGGTTTCATGTTTGGGGGAAGTGCATTGTAAACACTATTGAATCGAGTGCAATAATCATGGAAACTTTCCCCAGAGTTTCTCTTGAGGTTGTTATATTTAGAAAGGATTTGGAGAGGATTCTTTTTAATTTCCCATTTATTTATGAATGCTTGGTACAAAGAAGGGAGATCATTTATGCTATTAGGAGTTAAGATTTTAAACCATTTCTTGGCTTTTCCTCCTAAACTTTGGGCAAATATTCTCATCTTAATTTTCTCTTATTCTATTTCCATGTAATCAAAAGCATCATCCATTTTATCTACATCATGTTGGGCAGTAGTAGATTTAGTTCCAGTGAAATGGGGAATTCTAGATTGATAATCATTTGGTAAAGGAACCAGAGGTTGTAGTAACACAAGTGGAGCATACCATGCTACCATGGTAGGAAATAATGGTGGATTTACAAGAGGTGGGTTTACAAGAGGAAATGTGGGCTGAAATGGAGTGTTTTGAATAGTGGAAGTGTGGATGGTAGTGAAGGAAACACTTAGACGAGAAAATTGATTTTGGGCAGATTTGTTGTGGAAGGAGCTAAAGTGATGGAGAAGTCGAGAATCAAGCAGAGTAGAAGGTGAGGCTTCACTACTGGGGCTCTGCTGCAAATATGTGGGCTCAAGGTCAGCTTGTTCAATATCACTATATGACTTGGCTCTGAATAAGTTCTTTGAATGAGGTAAGTCAAAGTGAGGATCTTTCAAGACTACAAGATTTTCAGGGACAGATCTTGTTCTTTGGACAGTCCCAAGAGTAGTTAAATTTCTAGATCTAGAAGTTTGCCACAAGATATTTTCTGGATCATCAAATATTTTAGGAGGATTAGGGTCTGGATGAGATCTGGTATGGATCTTATGTGAAGCTAGAATTCAATGTCAAAATTTAAGAGAGGCTGAAAGTATAAGAACTGTTTTCAAAGCTTAAACTCTTTTGGTGTTTAGTATCTTGCTAAAGGATGAGACTAGACTCCTAAATTCCTCTTAGGGCTGGTTAACACAATCCTAAGGAAATCTGGAGTCTTAGTGGAGTAATAGGCCTAATGGGGCTAGTGGAGTCTCCAGGTGGAAATTTTTATCTTTTTTAAGGTAAAATGTTTTATGGTCCACCACCAATAAGTATTTTGAGATCCAATCTGAAATGTTTTGAGTTTTCTGAGGGTTTTTTTTATTTTTATATAAACAGTTTTATGGTTAATAAGAGTGTCCTATACTTGATTTCATCACTTAGCGAAGGTCGTGAAACAAACAAAGTCTACTCTATGGCTAATCAGCTGATTTTCCGAGGTAACTGAAGGACTAATGAGCCTATAAGGGCTTGCTAGCCTATTATGTACACATGGTCCCACTATGATTGCCATTATTTTGTAGTGGCGATGAGGTGGCAGATTCACTAGATTTTCTAAGTCAAACTAAGGGTTTAAAGAGTCTTGAGAGGTATTCAGGCAACTATGTACTCAGAAGTCCCACCGTGATCGCCATTATGTTGTAGTGTCGATGAGGTGGCAGATTCACTGGATTTTCTAAGTAAAACTAAGGGTATAATGAGTCTTAAGAATTATTTGGGAAACTATGTACTTAGAAGTCCCACTGTGATCGCCATTATGTTGTAGTCTTAAAATTTGGTAGATTGGGATACCAAGTGACAAGGCAACATCAAAACCAATCTTTAGAGTTCTAGGATCTAGCCTTCCTAGTCTCAAAGAGGGATCTCTCAATTGTTTGCAAAGGCAAGACTTGTCTGCCTTTTAAGGGTTGATTTTATGCTAGTTATTAAGTATGAGGGTTGTTTGTTTGTTTGGTTGGACATGATGATCAGAGCAGCATAGGTAGAATGAGGAAATTCCTAAGTCATTGGGCAATGGAGTCAACTGAAAGTCATGGAAAGTCAGTAAATGGATCAGGGGTATTCAAAGGGAAAATCTAACTTGGCCAGTGAATCTTTAATGTCTTTCAGGTGAAATGAAAAGTAGAACTAAGGGCAACTAAGAATCCTTAATTATATGTACTTCCCAACAAAGGGACTTGAAACATTATATGAACATAAAGAGGCATTCAATAGACAGGGCTAACCATAAATTCTAAAAACTACACTTCAGCAAATAATAATTCCAATGTTGGCATGTGTTTTCCTTGATGGAAAATGATTTGATGTGTTGACCTTGATGGCAACCTACTTGATGAAGCAAGATTGTTGCAATATGATGCAATGTGTTGTCCTCGACATGGCAACCGTCTAGATGAAGTTGTTCTTGATGGAAACTGACTTTATGAGTTGTCTTTGGATGGCAACCTACTTGATGATTGATGGCAACCTACTTGATGAAGTTGTTCTTGATGGAAGCCTACTTGATGAGTTGCCTATGATAAGAAACCTATGTGTTAAATATGTAAGGATGATGTATTTATGTGTTAAAAAGAAGGATGATGTATCTACAGATCAGCTCAGAAGTAACAGAAGAAAGGAATTCCAGTAAGTGCCAGAGAAATGATAAATAAGACATGTCACAAAGCATACGCGGGTTTGTTAAGGTGAAGTAGCGTATGCACGCGGAAAATTACGTGCCAAGTCGCGTATGCCAATTTGCGCTCTAAATTTATAAAACCAGGGGACATTACCATGGTATTGGCCCATAGTATTGAGCGCTGGGTTATCTAGTTGATCCCGTCTAGGAATACCATCAGAAGTGGTGTGGTTTTGACTCATGGTATTTACAAAGGCTAAATCTATATAAGGAGAAGAAGATCATAGTGCAAGTGAGTGCATGTGTCTGGGTATTGAATGAATACTTCACTCTGGAGTATATCTGTATGAATTGGGTAACAGTTTACTCATTGATCTGAATTAATAATGCACCTATGAAGAAAATGATGAAGAGGGACCTCTAGATCTGAAATGTATATGTATTTTCTAGATCTCTTTATGGAATGTTTAGATCTGAGATGAGGCGAAATACTTTCTGAAGTAAAGGATGAAATCTGAGTTGTTTATCTGATCTGAAGAGCTACATAGTCCTAAAAAGTTACAGATGTATACGCAGGATCACTTCAGTAAAAGCACGTGTATACGCAGGTATGCTTAAGGAAAAGCGCGTATGGGCAGATAGGGTTTTCTGAAGAATGCACAGAAGTATATGCGGGTCGGTGTACATGAAAGCGCGTACATATGCAGGTTTAGTGAAGTAAAAGCGCGCATGGAATATAGGGTTTGCTGAAGTAAGTGGAATGAAATGTCTGATCTGTTTTGCTGTTTTACTGTTATCTGTCAATGATGTATTCATACAGAACTGGGTTGTTTGAATAATGAATATGCTGCTGATTATGTTAATTAAAGATCAAGTTGTTGGTTGATTGGTTGATGATTCAATGAATGAATTAATGGGGTTATAAGTTTCAGTTTGATATATGATGAGCTTAAATGTGTGGAGTGGGTCCAGTCTGAAAATATGATGAAAAGAGGCCTACAAGTTTTGTTGTATGGAAGCTGTTGGATCCAGTTTGAAAATTGATGAAACGTGGTCGACAGTGGTGGTGCTGAGGGTAGAAGACTTCAGTGAGGGGGTTGTAGCTCCCTTCCAGTGGTAGCTGGTAAACGAGAGCAGGGGGTAGTAGCTCCCTTCGAGGAGAGACTGGTAAACGAGAGCAGGGGGTAGTAGCTCCCTTCTAGGAGAGGCTGGTAAACGAGAGCAGGGGGTAGTAGCTCCCTTCCAGGAGAGGCTGGTAAATGAGATCAGGGGGTTGTAGCTCCCTTCCAGGAGAGGCTAGTAAACGAGAGAAGGTTGTAGCCTTCTGCAAGTGGGTGCCTGCGTGCTGGTATGAGTCCGTGCCAGTGCATGGTTGTACGATGTTTTCTTTATAATAAAATATTGACGACTAAGACGACGGCAACGGTGGTTTTCTCCCGAATTGGGTTTCCACCTTAAATCCTGGTGTTCATGTGTGTTTCTTATGTGTGATGATTTATTTTGTTCTTATTGCACATGTTTACTGCTTACTAAACATCTAATTAATTAATGATGCAATGATCTAAGAAAAGAATTATCAGCATAATGAGATCTCTGTTAATACGCGAGTTTTATTAAGGATATCTGTGTGTATACTCGAGTTGGCTTTAGTAAAGTAGCGTCTGTGATTTATAAAAATAAAAACTAAAAATTTTTCAGTCTGCACTAAATACTGATTCACCCCCCCCCCCCCCCTCTCAGTATTTTTCCCAACAATTGGAATCAGAGCAGGTCCTTCTGAAGAAGCTTGATCGCTTGAAGGAGATCTGTCACAATGGGAAGGAAGCAAAAGAAGAATGCTACTCAAAAGGAGATATCTCAGAAAATATGTGCAGCAGAAAATGAAGAAGATAAAACTGGTACTGATTGTTGTTCTTGTGATTCACCTTCTTATGCATGCAATGGTGAAGATAGTGAAAGTAATGTTATGGATCTAGAAGAAGCTCTCAAGATTAAAGTTGAAGAACAACAAAGATCATCTAATAAGCAAGAATCTATCTACAAAGAAATGATCTCTAGGATGAAAGAACAGATAGAAATGTATCAAAAACTACAGGATAAAGAAACCTATCAAAATAGAAGACTTGAAGTAGAAACCCTCTTTCTCAATACAAATCTGGAAAAATCAAATAAGAAGAATGAAGAACTTAAAGAAGAAATCATCTCCCTGAAAGCAGATCTTGAAGATCTTCTACAGACATTTGAAGAACAAGAAAATGGGTTGAAAGAAGAGATTCTAAAATTGAATGATCAAGTAGAAGAAGTAAGAAGGAAAGAAGAAAGCATGAAGAAGAAATGCCAAAGATTGGAGGTTGAGGTAAATATTTGGAAAGGTAAATTAGAAGAAAAGGATAAACTCTTGAGGTTTCAAGATAGTAATAAGATTCTGGACAATATTCTTAGTAGTCAAAGATCGCCCTCTGTGAAATTTGGTCTTGGTTTTCATGAAACTGTTAAAGTAGAATCTAGTTCACAAGGAAGTGCTAAAGATTCAAAGGATATTAATGCAAAACCTGAAGTGTTGGAAGAAACAAAAGGTCAACCGACAATCATGAACTCTCAAAAGAAATAATTCCCTCATAACTATAGAAGCATCAATAATGTTGAATGCTTTAAATGTCATAATTATGGGCATGTTGCAGCCAATTGCAAAAGCAGATCATTTCATTCACAAACAAATAGATTCTACTCAGAAACATACTCAGGTTTCTTCAAGGGATATTGTTTTTCATGCAGCAAGTTTGGTCATAAAGCAGCTAATTGCAATAGAAGAAAGAATAGAAAAACACATTATGATCCTTATGCTTAATTTTCTGGTCACGTAAGATGTTATGCTTGTAACAAGTATGGACATGTAGAAAAAGAATGCAGGATGAATAGATCTGAGAAATTGGACAATTTCCAACACACAATAAGAAACTTTAAGCTAAGCTGGAAAAAGAAGGAGGATCGGTCAAAAAAGTAGGGGATAATAATCCTACTGCAGTTATCCGCTTCTAAAGCCTACTTCTCATAATGGCTGCAGGATGATGTGAGATACATTATAGGGATTAGTAATGCATCATCACAGGGGGAGCAATGTATGATGATTCCCATGGTTGGTTTGGTAATTTTGGTTATGTTTATTTCTGACAGTGCATTTGATGTGAAGAAGACAGGTACAGGTGGTACAAATTCAAGGGGAGATGAAGTTGTGGAAATTTTCAGTGTTTCACTTTCCATACGCGGGTTTAGTGAACTAAAGCCGCGTATACACGTGAGTTCTGCTAGAGATAGTCGCATATGATTTTCTGATAAGAAAAATAGTAAGATAGCTAAAGATCAGGAACACAGGTTCAGGGGGCACATCAGTCTAACTACTAACAATTGCATTGTTGGCATTGTATCTGCTTATTCCTTAGTTCTTGTAATTGTTAGTATGAATCCTTTGTCGAAGTTTACGAAAAAAGACCACTTTAGCTACACATAAATAATAGCCCTAACATTAAATATGGCTACCAATATCTTTAGATCAGCAGTAATTTGATCAAGACAAGAGCTGCAAAAACCAGATCTATGCATAGAAAGACATTAAGCAGTAAAAAGAAGGTTTTGCTCCATATATCCAATAGACAAGACAAGAACAATTTTTGAAAGAATTTTTTGTATTAAGGGCACCTGGGAGGAAAACAAGAAGATGTTTCCAATTCTCCTCAATGGGATGGGTTCTTGGAAGTCCTCGGCACTTCAGATCTAGCATTTCTCTCTCCTGTTGGTGTAGAAAACCCAGACAAAGATAGAACTCAAAGGGAGCTCACACAGCAAATAATGGAAAATATGACAATGATAATGGCTCAAAGTCAGACCAAGGGTTTAGATCCAGAGTGATCTAATAGGCAACAAAAGGTGAAGAATGGTAGGAAAAACCCTCCTATTTATAACAAAATATTGGGTCATTCTAGATCTTGGTGCATGATTAAAATAACATTAACCAAATCTAGTTCCACCTTTTATGGAATATTTTATTATATTTGTTGGAGGGAAAAGGTATTTGACTTGGGTCAAATCCCTTTATTTGTAAGTAATAAATAAATAAATGATTTATTTATCATTTTAAGGAAGTGGTTGGATGATAATCAAATAAATAATGATTTATTTAATTATTTATGGGTGATTTAGTCATATTTAACAAGGAATATTATTTAAATAAGTTTTAAATAATTATTCCTAGAAAATAATAAGATAAATAAAGATTTATCTAATTAATTTCTTTGTTTTGGGTTAAACATGACCAGGAAAATCAAACAAATATAGGTTTGTTTAATATTTCCTTTTGGGGTTTCCTGTTTAGACCATAAACAACCTAATAAATGTGTTTTATTAAGTTATTTTACATAGTGAAAGCAATTTTACTTAGGGTAAAATTGGTCTTACATGGTGTACTTGGGTCCATCTAATGATAATAGGTTAGATGACCAAAAATGGTGTAACAGATTGCCCCCCAGCGTGCGAGTGTTAGGAGCAAATCATATGACCGAAGTACGTTGTAAGAACTCAATCACCAGACATCAAGAGGGAAGTCAGAGAGAGAAATGTAAGGTAGACTAGTGTGCTGAAGAACTAGACCCTGAGGAGACGAGACTCGCAGGTGCAACAAGTCTCTTTTTATGAGAGGGTACATGTGCTAAAGGTGGCGGGGGAGGCATACCTATGCCCGCCGAGACAAAGTACAAAAGAATAGTGTGTCCAGTAAACAAGGGACCGAACCATAAAGTACAGCCAGCATAATCATGAGCCAGATAAAAATACAATGAAGAATCCCACATACATGCTGTGCCTGGGATAACAGCCAGGACTTATACAATAATATCCGAGTACATGAGATACAAATACAACCCAAATGCCCCCTGTAAATGGGGAAGGGCTCGCAAAATCTGACTGATACATGCAAATCAAAGAGGCGTTGCAAGCGGCTAAGGCCGACATCATCAAATATATGGAGCTACATCAAGGGCTGCAATGAAGAGGTCATCCAGGCATGTGGGGGGCTACCTGCAGGGCCACCCCCTCATGAGGGTTGAGACATCTCACACACACCCAGGAATCATCAAGAGTTGTTGCTGTATCACTGAACCATCAAGTATACGAATCTCGGTCATGTTGAAAGGAGATGGAGTGGAGAAACAACCAAGTCAAAGGGAAACAAGAGATCCCTTTGCCTGATCCGAGGCACCGAACAAGTGTGGAAGCTGGAACCAAGGTACACCACCCTCTAGACCTGGCTTCTGGAATGAATGAGTTGATGTCGACAGAAGAAGGTCTGACATAGGTGAGGCGATGAGAGATCCTCAACTAAGGCACGAGAGAAAATAGTAGAGCGACAGACAGACTGACACTAATGGTGATAGTGAAGTGGAAAGGACTGAGTAGCGAATGGACGACTTCCCTTGCTAGAGCATAAAGGGCATGAATGACATAGCGTAATGACACAACACTCCGAGGGATAAGGGACAGTGGGACTGAAGGCCATAATGTGCGACACAAGAGAGAGACCAAGCAATGAAGGATGGAGGACTATAGCGGGGTACAAAGGGACTCGGTATAGACTCCATGA
>CM076575.1:1885813699-1885903937 GCA_034641835.2 Pinus albicaulis | reverse complement strand
GGGTTTGTAAAGGAGAAGTAGCGTATGTACGCGGAAAAGTACGTACCAAGTAGCGTATGCCTATTTGCGCTCTAAATTCATAAAACCAAGGGAATTTACCATGGTATTGGCCCATTGTATTGAGCGCTGGATTATATATTTGATCCCGTCCAGGAATACCATCAGAGGTTGAGTGGTTTTGACTCATGGTATTGATAAAGGCTAAACCTATATAAGGAGAAGAGAATAATAGTGCAATATGTGCATAAGTCTGGGTTTTAATGAATACTTCACTTTGAAGTATATCTGCATGGAAGGGCAACAATTTATTGATTGATCTGAATTAATAATGCACCTATGAAGAAAATGATGAAGAGGGATCTCTAGATTTGAAATGACTATGTATTTTCTAGATTTGTTTATGGAATGTTTAGATCTGAGATGAGGCGAATATTTTCTGAAGTGAAGGGTAAGATCTGAGCTATTTATCTGTTCTGAAGAAGTTCCACAACCCTACAAAGTTTGAAGATCTATATGCAGGTTCGTTTCATAAAAAGCACGTGCATACGCAGGTTGGCTTCAGCAAAAGCGCGTATGGAATGTGAGGTTGGTTCTGGAATATGTGCAGAAGTATACACAGGTTTGTCTCTATGAAAGCGCGTATATACGCAAGTTTAGTGAATTAAAAGCGCGTATGGAATCTAGGGTTTTGCTGAAGTATGTGGAATGAAATGTCTGATCTGTTCTGTTGGTTTACTGTTATCTGTCAATAATGTATTCATACAGATCTAGGTTGTTTGAATGTTGAATATGCTGATGATTATGCTAATTGAAGATCAAGTTGTTGGTTGGTTGGTTGAATGAATTGATGGGGTTATAAGTTTCAGTTTGATGTATGTTGAGCTTAAATGTGTGGAGTGGGTCTAGTATGAAAATTGATGAAACGTGGTTCGCAATGGTGCTGACAGTTGAAGCCTTTAGTGAGGGGGTTGTAGCTCCCTTCTAGTGGTAGCTGGTAAACGAGAGCAGGGGGTAGTAGCTCCCTTCCAGGAGAGGCTGGTAAATGAGAGCAGGGGGTAGTAGCTCCCTTCCAGGAGAGGCTAGTAAACGAGAGCAGGGGGTTGTAGCTCCCTTCCAGGAGAGGCTAGTAAACGAGAGAAGGTTGTAGCCTTCCGTAGGTGGGTGCCTGCGTGCTGGTATGAGTCTGCGCCAGTACATGGTTGTAAGATGTTTTATTTATAATAAATATTGAAGACAGAAACGATGGCAGCAGTGGTTTTCTCCCGAATTGGGTTTCCACCTTAAATCCTAGTGTTCATGTGTGTTGCTTATGTGTGATGGTTTATTCTGTTATTACTGCACATGCTTACTGCTAACTAAACATCTGATGAATGAATGGTGCAAAGATCTAAGTAAAGAATGAAATGCATAATAAGATCTTTGGTGATACGCATGTTTTATCAAGGATATCCGCGTGTATACGCGAATTGGGTTCAGTAAAGTAGCGTATGGGTTTTAGAGGAAGAAAAACTAAAATTTTTTAAGTCACCACTAAATACTGATTCACCACCCCCCCCCCCCTCTTAGTATTTTTCTCAACAATTGGTATCAGAGCAGGTCCTTCTGAAGGATCTTGATCGCTTGAAGGAGATCCGTCACAATGGGAAGGAAGCAAAAGAAGAAGGCTACTCAAAAGGAGATATCTCAGAAAACATGTGCAGCAGAAAATGAAGAAGAGGAAACAGGTATTGATTTTTGTTCTTATGATTCACGTTCTTGTGCATGCAATGGTGAAGATAGTGAAAGTAATGTTATGGATCTAGAAGAAGCTCTCAAGATTAAAGTTGAAGATCAACAAAGATCATTTAATGAGAGATAATATATCTACAAAGAGATGATCTCTAGAATGAAAGAAAAAATAGAAATGTATCAAAAACTTCAGGATAAAGCAACCTATCAAAGTAGAAGACTTGAAGCAGAAATCATCTTTCTCAAATCAAATCTGGAAAAATCAAATAAGAAGAATGAAGAACTTTTAAAAACATGTGAAGAACAAGAAAATGGGTTAAAGGAAGAGATTTTAAAATTGAATGATCAAGTAGAAGAAGGAAGAAGGGTTGAAGAAAGTATGAAGAAGCAATGCCAAAGATTGGAGGTTGAGGTAAACATTTTAAAAGGTAAATTAGAAGAAAAAGATAAACTCTTGAGGTTTCAAGATAGTACTAAGATTCTAGACAATATTCTTAGTAATCAAAGGTCTCCTTCTGTTAAATTTGGTCGTGGTTTTCATGAAACTGTTAAAGGAGAATCTAGTTCACAATAAAGTGCTAAAGATTCAAAGGATATCAATGCAAGACCTGAAGTGTTGAAAGAAAAAAAAGGTCAACCGACAATCATGAACTCTCAAAAGAAATCATTCCCTCCTTTGATCAATAATGTTGAATTCTTTAAATGTCACAATTTTGGGCATGTTGCAGCCAATTGCAGAAGCAGATTGTTTCAGTCACAAACAAACAGATTCTATACAGAAAGGTACTCAGGTTTCTTTAAGGGATATTGTTTTTCATGCAGCAAGTTTGGTCATAAAGTAGCTGATTGCAATAGAAGAAAGAATAGAAAAACACATTATGATCCCTATGCTTACTTTTCTGGTCACACAAGATGTTATGCTTGTAACAAGTATGGACATGTAGAAAAAGAATGTAGGATGAATAGATATGAGAAATTGGATAAATTTCAACACACAATAAGAAACTTCAAGCAAAGCTAGAAAAAGAAGGAGGACCGGTCAGAAACGTAGGGAACATTGACCCTACTGCAGTCATCCGCTTCTAAAGCTTACTTCTCATAATGACTACAGGTGTGATGTGAGATACATTCTAGGGATTAGTAATGTATCATCACAGGGGGAGCAATGTATGGTGATTCTCATGGTTGGTTTGGTAATTTTGGGTATGTTTATTTCTGACAGTGCATCTGATGTGAAGAAGACAGGTACAGGTGGCATAAGTTCAGGGGGAGATGGAGCTGTGAAAATTTCAGTATTTCACTGTCCATACGCAGGTTTCATGAAATAAAGCCGCATATACACGCGAGTTCCGCTAGAGACAGAAGCGTATGCTTTTCTCATAAGAAAAACAATGATTCAGCTAAAGATCAGGAGCACAGGTTCAGGGGGAGCATTAGTCTAACTACTAATGATTGCATTGTTGGCATTGTATCTGCTTATTCCTTAGTTTTCGTAATACTCATGCTCAAATGATGATGACATGATACATGGTTTCTTATGATGAGATTATGGATGAGCCCTGATTGCTTTTTGATGAAGAGTACCTTTTGTTTTCACACATGGATGAGATGGAAGTCTTATGATTCAGAGATAATATCACATGGATGATTGCTTGACACATATTGTCTGTTGAATAATTTGTTCTGATATGATAATTCCTCTTGGAAAGAATATGTTGATGCTGCAAATATCCTGAAGGTTTGGTTACTGATGTTGGATGACTCTTGAAAACATAGCTACATTTTCCTATCTATCTTCTCTCATATATATTCCAGGAAAGCATTCGAATATCTCAGACAAAAGTTGGGAGTAGTCTCTTCCATACAGAATATCAGATCTACTTAATTTCAGAAGATTAAATTGGATATGCGGATTTCCTGAAATACAGTTGCGTATACACACGAGTTTATACACAGAAAACCACGTATGGGTGGTTACTGAAAATTTTTTCTGGGTCAACATTCTTCAGCATAGCTATGGTGCTGTTGGGTATCATTGGTGATGTTTCAGCTCTCATATTTTTTTTTCACTCTCTGATATTTGATGAAGATGCCTTGATGATTTGATGTTGAAAGTGCTCAGGATGCACAAGCTAAAGGGGAGCATTGGTCAGGTAGAAAGGATGCATTGCTGGCATTATGATGGTTCTGAAATATGATCTCTCTTGAGGTCTTTTTTGGTATTGGTCATAAAAATTCATATTTGTAATTTGATGAAAAGGTCATGATGAGACCTATGATATAAAAATGGCAATATTAAGTCATGTAAGGACTTGATCAAACTTGTAAACCCACTTGGTTGGGTACTTGAGTCATATATGTAAATCCACTTGGTTGGATCTTTGATGTAAGTATGAGTCCTTAGTGATAGGAAAGGTCATAAACTCATTGAAAAACATGTTTGAAGATTCAACATGAACTCAGGGGGAGCATGGTAACTTCAGTGCACATCAGATCTACAAAGATCTTCTTTCTACATGAGAAGAAAAACCTTGTTTTGGTCTTGATCCGCCCTTTGCCCTTGATGTCAAAGGGGGAGAGTATCATGGTGTTTGAATAGGGGGAGAGTATCATGGTGTTTTCATAATGGTTATAATCAATGTATCTATATGTTGTGGTGATCAAACACCATCATGGTTGCCATCAAGTCCAAAGGGGGAGATTGTTGGCATGTGTTGTCCTTGATGGAAACCTACTTGATGAAATAAGATTGTTGGCAATATGATGCAATGTGTTGTGTTTGATGGCAACCTACTAGATGAAGTTATCCTTGATGGAAACTGACTTGATGAGTTGTCTTTGGATGGCAACCTACTTGATGAAATTATTCTTGATGGAAACCTGCTTGATGAGTTGCCTATGATAAGCAACCTATGTGTTAAATAGGTAAGGATGATGTATCTACAGATCATCTCAGAAGTAACAGAAGAAAGGAATTCCAGTAAGTGCCAGAGAAATTATAAATATGATATGTCATAAAGCATACGCGGGTTTGTAAAGGAGAAGTAGCGTATGTACGGGGAAAAGTACGTACCAAGTAGCGTATGCCTATTTGCGCTCTAAATTCATAAAAACAAGGGAATTTACCATGGTATTGGCCCATTGTATTGAGCGCTAGATTATATATTTAATCTCGTCCAGGAATACCATCGGAGGTTGAGTGGTTTTAACTCATGGTATTGATAAAGGCTAAACCTATATAAGGAGAAGATAATAATAGTGCAATGTGTGCATAAGTCTGGGTTTTAATGAATACTTAACTTTGAAGTATATCTGCATGGAAGGGTAACAATTTATTGATTGATCTGAATTAATAATGCACCTATGAAGAAAATGATGAAGAGGGATCTCTAGATCTGAAATGACTATGTATTTTCTAGATCTGTTTATGGAATGTTTAGATCTGAGATGAGGCGAATATTTTCTGAAGTGAAGGGTAAGATCTGAGCTATTTATCTGTTCTGAAGAATTTGCACAACTCTACAAAGTTTGAAGATCTATACGCAAGTTCGTTTCATAAAAAGCCCGTGCATACGCAGGTTGGCTTCAGCAAAAGCGCGTATGGAATGTGAGGTTGGTTCTGGAATATGTGCAGAAGTATACACAGGTTTGTCTCTATGAAATCACGTATATACGTAGGTTCAGTGAAGTAAAAGCGCATATGGAATCTAGGTTTTTGCTGAAGTATGTGGAATGAAATGTTTGATCTGTTTTTCTGGTTTACTGTTATCTATTGATAATGTATTCATACAGATCTGGGTTGTTTGAATGTTGAATATGCTGATGATTATGTTAATTGAAGATCAAATTGTTGGTTGGTTCATTGAATGAATTGATGGGGTTATAAGTTTTAGTTTGATGTATGTTGAGCTTAAATGTGTGGAGTGGGTCCAGTATGAAAATTGATGAAACGTGGTCCGCAATGGTGCTAAGGGTCGAAGCCTTCAATGAGGGGGTTGTAGCTCCCTTCCAGTGGTAGCTGGTAAACGAGAGTAGGGGGTAGTAGCTCCCTTCCAGGAGAGGCTGGCAAACGAGAGCAGGGGGTAGTAGCTCCCTTCCAGGAGAGGCTGGTAAACGAGAGCAGGGGGTTGTAGCTCCCTTCCAGGAGAGGCTGGTAAACGAGAGAAGGTTGTAGCCTTCTGCAGGTGGGTGCCTGCGTGCTGGTATGAGTCTGCGCCAGTACATGGTTTTAAGATGTTTTCTTTATAATAAATATTGAAGACAGAAACGACGACGGCGGTGGTTTTCTCCCGAATTGGGTTTCCACCTTAAATCCTGGTGTTCATGTGTGATGGTTTATTCTGTTATTACTGCACATGCTTACTGCTAACTGAAAATCTGATGAATGAATGGTGCAAATATCTAAGTAAAGAATTAAATGCATAATAAGATCTCTGGTCATACACATGTTTTATTAAGGATATCTGCGTGTACACGCGACTTGGGTTCAGTAAAGTAGCATATGGGTTTTAGAGGAAGAAAAACTACAAATATTTAAGTTAGCACTAAATACTGATTCACCCCCCCCCCCTCTCAGTATTTTTCCCAACAGATGGAACATTCTGCTCATCTCCTAGTTGAAGTGAGAAACTAGGTTGAGCACCTGTTATGTCTTCATTGAATTTTGTTCTCTTTTCGGCTCTCTACTCTTCATCTTTTGAATCAAAAACTACCTCTTTACTTCTCTTTCTTGATTTCTCAGATATAATAGGAGTTTGTGTATTAGAACCAACTGAACCTGAAAAGGCCTTATTTGCTAGCTTCTCTATGTCAGGTCTACTTTCATGAAGAAATGTTGAATACCCATTTTCAACTCTCCTGTTTGAAATTACCTTATGAGGGCCATAAGCCCATTTATATCCTAACAAAAAATGCATACCGTCTAACATCATATTAACCTCATCAACTGCTCGTCTCATGTTGACTATAAATAGACCCACAGACATAGGTAATTTAAACATATGAACTTTTTTATAGGTACAAAATTTATTTGATCAACAATCAAAATTTTCCTAATGAATTGTAAGGCAAATAATCTCATAGGAACAAATGTAGGAAGCCTATATGGTTCTACCCCAACCCCATAAAGTCTAATATCTGAGTAGTCTTCATAAACATACCAATCTCCAAATTTACAATTTGTACCCAGCTGCAGAAATTCTTGACCCTTTGGCAAGAAACATGGGGGAGAAACCTCATCCAAAATTTTGTAGGTAGCAGACATGAAATGATTTTCAAAATCAAAGAACCCCTCCTCATATTTCTCTTCTCTTAGTACATCAGTCCAAAACACTACTGACTGCCTCTTTTTGTTTACTTCCATGATGTTTAACACCAAATGCAATAATTTTTACACATTTTTATATAAAAAGAGATAAATGATAAGAGAAGGGAACCTGAATGACCTAGTGAGTGATAAAATCATGAGTTGTGTATGGACAACTTCCTACCAATATGAAGGAATATCCAGCACTACTCCCGACTTCATCATCAATGCAAACAATCCCAAAACTGATTTGTCAACTATGTTGTCGCCATCTTTTCCCAATATCTTTGAAATGCACCTCAACACCGGCCGAACTTCTGGATCAAAAAAATATATGGAGAATACTTTACTATTAGGTGAAAACTGCTTCATATCTGGCCTCAGGAATAAAACAAACATAGTGAATTCTTGACCTGCAAGACTATCATAATGCATTGCCAATGACTCATCAGTGAATTGAACATAAGATTCTGACTCTAGGTAACACAAGGCTTGACGAATTAACATGGCCGAGACTTGTAAAACATTCTCTCCTAGACAAATCATTAGAAAAAATTTGCCAGGGTACATAATAGATACTAGCCAGTGCACAAACTCAAGAAAAAGGTGTGTTCTAGGGATACATGTGGAAAATACCCCTGACTTGACCATGGTAGAGAAAATTGGACATGCTTGGTCATTCAGATAGAGCTGTTGATAAAATTTGAGGTATTATAAAGAGAAAACTGTATCACAGATATCCCTCTCAGTGTCCTTGAGAGGAATATGGCTGAATGAACCGGAAATGGATGAACATTTAGCCATGATATTTCTCAGGGTGGCGAACAATGACAGGGTGGTGAACAAAAATGGAAGACACAGGTGAAATCAGGTTGAAAAGAATAGAGGAATAACATTAGCCTTGCGAAAATAAGAATTGGTTTGAATAGATGGCGCTTGGTTTATAAATTAAATGTTGATTTAATGCACTAAATACCATTGAACGGTACCGTGACGTGGCTGAAATATTTCTCCAACCAACAGCTTACGTCACTATGGGAGGCCTCAAGGGTACGGAGTGCTCATCGGGGCCCTTCCCCCGCAGTGAATCTAGACCATAGATCTTGATCAGCCGATTAATTAACGGGGTCAACTACGGAGGCACCCTCCCTGTTAACCCCTGTGTCAAATGTGCCCACGGGTTGTCGCATTTCTCTTCTGACAAGAAAATATTCGGATCCCATTTGCATAGTTGCTCAATCATTAACTGAAGCATTAGGACCCACCTTCTCTAATCATTTAAATTATTGAACTTTAAATTTACAAAAAGCATTACAAATTTAGTTAAAGTATGAGAAAAATATACTTTAACATATATTTTATACATTTTTCCATTTTTTTGTATTTTTGAAAAATTAAAATAAAGGATATTGCAAATGAGCCACAATAATCCCAAATCAATAAATTAAGTCAACAAAGGAACTTCCAATTGCACAAGCCAACTATGCCACTTTCGTAGTGGGACTCAAACAAACAAAAAGAAGCAACTGGCTCAAGAAATTGATTCAAAATAGTAGTACAAACTTCCACCAAACAAAACTTCAAGATTCACTAGAAAGCTAATCCCAAGAGACAATAAAGCCAATAAAGTCAAGAAGGAAAAAACCAAGAAATGAACCAGTGCATAAGGAAAACATGAGAAAACTAACAAATGCACATTGTTCTGAATGTTCAGAACAACTACGAACTTTGGAAAGAAGTCTTGTTGCTACGGTTGCAACTAAGACTTCACCAAATAGGTAAAACCCTAGAATGACTAGGTTTTCAAATGAAAAGGAGAGACACTAACATAAAACAAAAAGAATCATAGTCCAAACACCTAAAATATTCTACAAGGATGACCAACAACAGGCAAGAAAGACTTACAGGGGTGCAAAATTAAAATTTTCAAAATCTATTGGGCATACGCGGATCCATTGTGTGAAACACGCATGTATACACGATTCTACCAAAAGAAATACACATATACATGAGTCCCTTTGGAAGAAACAATAGGTATACGCGATTGTGCACACACGAAGTACTGTATAGAAAATTCAACAAAGAAAAAATAAAAAGACAAGCCTGATCCAGAATATCGAGACTTCTGCCTGGATGGGAAAAGAATCTACTAGACTGAAAAAGTGACCAAACTACTAGGAAACCCAAAAGATAGAGAAAAAAAAACCAAAACTAGGAATTGCATAGATATAATCCCCAGTAGAGTCGCCAATTCTGATGCGGGAAAAACTACCCTAAGGCCTGGGTAGAAATACCTAATAGAGCGGAAGGCATGTCAGTATAAGAAGCACTCCAATTATGAGTTCTAATGCTTGAACTAGAAAAAGAAGGATAAACGACCTTATGCATGTGTCCTACGTCTGGGGTTGATCCCATAAGGCAAAAACCCTCTACTACTCCTTGTGCTTCAGAACTTGTATATCAGTCAAGACAAAGCACACAAAACTAGTTTCACATCATATATATCCTATATCTCAGCATGTTAGCATATATAATCTCATAAAAATAACATGAAATAAAAATATTATTCAACATTTATAGGAGACATATAACACAAAGACATCAAGAATAGGACACAACTTCCTTTATTGATAACATTTATAGAAAATAGGGGAGAAATCACCTGAGATATGCCACGGCTCCTGAGCGAAACCGTCCTTTGGATCCGTCCAGTCCTAGCCTCACAAAGCTTCTTCCATAAAGCTTCTTCACATAAAGGGGAAGTGATCATCACAAGGAAACAAAAGTTTCCTGGACTTGGGAAGTGCAGGAGGCACAGGGAAATATTAGACTTGATCAGGGCTCTAACAATATATAATATCAATAGCATTATCTCTCATCCCTTAGGCCATTCCCTTGAGGTAATTTTATACATCTTAAAATCATTTTTTTCAGTTCAGAAACATTTAGGCCATAGGCTAGGGTAGTTAAGTTACAAGAAAAACCTCTAAACCCCGCCTCATTAGTACGCAGTTTTTATATTTTTTAATATTTTAAATAGTATATGGGGGTCAATTATGAATGCAACCGCGTCTTCACGTGGAAAAATATAGGCAGAGCCGCCTATGGAATTTAAAATATTATTTTTTAATAAGTTTGACCAAGTCTGAATGGAATGGATGCCCAAGGCCAATGTCTAAGTCATCAAGTATATAGAGGTGATAAATGATGCTATAACAACAGGAAATCCACCATTCACGATGTTGTATGGGCAAGAAGTCATGATTCCAATGGAGTACATTGTTCCAAGTCTATGCATTACAACATTCATAAATATGGTAGAGCAGGATAATATGGAGGAAAAATTGTCACAATTGGTCGCGCTAGAAGAGGATCGCTTTATTGAAAATTTCCATCGGCAAGTAGAGAATGTGCGTGAAAAGGCATGGCATGATAGGAATATCAGACAGGAGGTCTTTAAGGAATAAGATTTGGTCTTGTTGTATTATAGAAATTTTTCACACCACCCAGGGAAGTTTAACATGCATTGGATAGGACCATATATTGTTAAAGAGATCACTAATGGAGGTGTGGTGCACTTGACCATGTTGAGTGGGGAAAATCTTCCTGGGTATGTTAATTGAAGGCAATTGAAGTTTTACATGGATGACCCTCTCCCTGCACACACCAAATGACTATAAGGCTAGAGTATTGGATCTATGTAGAAGGGATGAAAGATGCACAGATAGGTGTGACACGCTCGCGATAGCTGCGCGGGGAGGTTTATTGGGTCACAAAATTGCTAAAATATAGTCGTTGGAACAGTAAATATGGACAAGACAATATTGATACCATTTGGAGGAATGTCTAAGTTTCATTTAATGAGTATATTATTACATATTTGGAATTTTTTTATCATTTATGGAGCTACATTAATGCATAGGGGACCATTTAAGACATGCTTAAGCTATAAATATGGCTAAAGGGGTAAAATTAGTTCCCTTTTCCTTTTGTGTGATCTTGGTGAATTGATCTCTCTGATGCATTTTTCTGAATTCTATGTTTGGTCTTGATCTAGTGATTGAGGAGGAGTTGCTTCATAGAGGTTTAGGCCACATAATTCCGCCCATTATGAAAACCACTTGAATCAAAGAGGAAGTTGCTTTGCATGCCGCTGAGACACCTGTTCCAGATAAAAATAAGAAGGGACAGACCTAAGGGTCTCAGAAATCCTTGAGAGAGAAGACCTCTAAGCCGCGCTCCACTGCGATTGAGTGCCAAAAGAATCCCATGGCAGAGTTTCTTGAGACAATAATGGAGTAATAATATGTGCTTGAAATTTCTCCTATCTCATAGTTACCTACCTATGTCACATCGTGCAAAGCATCGATGAAATCCTAAACGACCTAAAAAAAGTGTATGCATACATCAACATGCCATTAATCCCAGAGAATGTCATGATGGAGGGTGATATGTTCGCCAAATTTTCGATGGTAAAAATGGAGGACTGGGACCTTGTAGATGAAAAAAAAAAATTCTAGAGCTCACATCCTAGAGATACTTGGACAAGGTTCCTTATCAGGGGGAAATCATGTGTGTTGAGCCGAATTGTTGGGTGCTAGGCCTGCACAAAGAAGGGTTGTTGAATTTGTTATAGATTCCACACTTTGGGCACAACACGATCAACGACATCTATGTGTGTTAGTTTCTCATGCTCGTATATGATTATTGTTTATGGATGGGAGAGCACATACCATTTGATGATGCATTGATCCATCAAAGAATTGACTTTCCTGACCAAGGCATGGACCCTATGGCATATTTTGGTGGCAAAGGCTAGGAAAATAAGGTCGTGGAGAAAATTAAGAATGATTATCAAGCCACGTGCCACAGTCGCGGGTATGTGGTACGAGAGATTAACGACATTGATGTTCGCTTTGGAACCCTCATCCTAACATGAAAAAAGACGCAGAAGTGCAGACCAAAGGAAGTCCCAGCCCAAGTCATTGCTCTTGCTCAGCAATGTGAGAAGAGCGTGAAGTAAAATTGGGCCCAATACCTTTACAAATAGTTCCTGGAGAATGTGCATGAGGAACAAGAGGACATGAATCATTTTTACTATGCATGGTTGTTGCTCCTAATAGCACTCATCAGCTCGAAGATGCTAGAAGAGACACAATTTCCCAACATTGAGCCTGATATGTGTGAAGCCGTATGATATACCATGCTTCAGAACTCAACAATCCCCGTGCAAGCCACAAAAAAATATTTTTTTGGGGTTCTTTTTGACTTTTAGATGTTCCAAGCAATTTAGTCAAAGCCAAGGTTGTCCCCAACCTTGTATGAAAAATATAATCTAATCATAGATTTCAAGGCAACATTCCATAATATCCATATTCGCACAAAGGGCACTATTGAGGGCATCTGGTATGAGTTTTCATATTTAGTTTCCAAAGTCGACTTAGTGCACGTCACATCAGAGTGGTTGCCAACTTGGTTAGAGTTGCGCACAGTGGAAGGTGCCTTCTCGTCCATTCCAAAGACTCCCACTAATCCTAGAATAGGCACAGAGAAAAAAACTAAAGCTCCTAGAGCTGAGGCCACGCCGACTACAACTGGACAAACTATTGATCTTGAGAAAGAGACGGTGCCTGAAAAGAATAGTACGAGTACCAAGGAGACCGAGGCTCAAAATACCGAGGAGCCGCCAACACAAACCCCCAAGGGGACCAACCATGGTTCTTAGGTCGCTGGAGGTCCCCAGAAGATGAGGAAAGGGCCTAAAGTAGCTGGATAAGAAGACCTCAATTGGACAAAGGACAACTTCAACGAAATTTCAAACACCATGACATCCACGACTGAAGAAATGTGAAAAAATTTGAAGGTGAAATACAAAGCTATGCTTGAAGGAGTACAGAGTGGAATTCAAGAGTTGAAGGGGCATGCAAGCTTGATTCAAGTGAGTGTGGCCCAAGCGAGGCAACACCATGAGAGTGTGCCTGCCACCAGCGCATAGCCAATCACCATAGTATTTCCATCAACCTTGGATAACTGCCTCATTTAGATCCCCGTACCTATCATCCAAGTAGAATTGTCAACTATGCGCGCAACTCTATGAGCCTATGGAGAGATCAATGTTGATCGGGCTGTGTTTCCCCACATGAAAGGTCCACATGATGTACATCATAATTTGAATGAGTTGTAGTACAGGGAGGATCGAGCATACAATGCTGCTAGTGAGTCACTCCAGCAAGTAGCCGAACTACAGTAGAAACAACAGAAAATCGAGGAAGGCTGTTGTGTAGCAGAGGCTAAGTGCACTGCCCTGGAGAAAGAAATTTATCAAGTCTGAAGCGAAGTGCTAGTGGTCCCTACCTCAGACACTCCTGCAACAAAATTGGAAGGGTTTTTTGCTGCCACTGAAGGCCTTGTGCAAGGAAATATAGATTTTCTGAGCAGATTTTGAACATCAAATTGCAAAGTTCTAGATGAAGCTATAGCCAGAAACACCTCTAGAGGTTAGAGCCCAGCATGATGTAGAAGTCAAGGTAGTGACATATAGTATATCAGCTGCAGTAACCAAATGTTGACAATTGTTAAATGACCCCATGGGTGTTTAGACTTCTGTCCAGAATGACCCTATGGTGCAGCCATTGGGTAATTATTTGCACGTAAAGGATTAGTATTTAGAAGACGTTAGGATTTCGATGCCCACATTGGTAATTTCTGCAATATCCCAAAATGGGAAACACAAGAATATAGAACATATGCACAATTCCAAATAAGAATAAAACATATAAAATTGGAAAATTTCTGGAATACATCAAAACATCATACATATGAGAAGAAATATCTAAGCCATATCATTATGTACCAACAACAAATGAATATATATAGTGCTCCAAAAAGGGATGCACTCAAGCCATCCAAATATGGTTGAAACAACTCTACAGAAGACTAGCACTAGAAAGTAAAAATTCTTGTTGCTGTTGGGGATAAGATCTATGTGTGAGAGGTTGTTGGACTTCTCAGAAATATTTTGTATTTTAATCACAAACTCTACTTTAAAAAACCAAAAAAACTGAGAAATGGTTTGGCCAGATTTTGAGTTTTGAATTTCGGCCCTTTTTGGGTTGCAAACTACACCCCTGCTATCTGTTATGCACTCCCTAGAGAAAAATGATGAGATGGGGCTGAAGGAATGATCTATCTACTGCAATAGCACCCACTCAACTCACTAACTAAAGGGCTTGTCCCTTCTCCCAATCCCAAGCTGAGAAACTCAAGATCTAGCTCCTCCACTGAATATGCAGTTGTTGCATCCACAACTGCTGGGTAATAATGCATTGTATAGGAGGGGTGATGATTTAGCTTGCTGATAGATAATATAATTCTAATCCTAGGCTTCTGAAGTGATCCCTGGAGTTAAGGATTAATCTCTCACAGGATTCCAGGTTGAGTTGCTTGGAACTTCCTCTTCTCCTCAAACCCTCACTGCAGAATTACACAATTCCTGCAGGAAATGTTGTTGCATAGGAGAATAGAATGATGGCTTGCTGCTGGATGTCACAATGCTGCTCTTGGAAGATTTCAATGGATTCACAAGGTGAAGGGTTAATCCCTCCACATGTTTCCCAGCTGAAATATTGAGACCAACCTGCAAACTCTCAAGACCTAGTTTAAGAATGCGTAATTCCTGTAGCTGGAAGTGCAAATGAGAGTGGCTGAAAGTGGCATTGATTGTTGGAAGATGAATGCTGCCCAAGAAAAAATTCCTAGAGTAGGCACTCGAAGTCCCCCGTGGGTAAGGGTGGGCTTCCCACTCAGGAAAAAATGGTGCTAAACAACAAAGCATACTTAGCTAAACAGTTGAAGCATGCAAAGAAATGTCTTACGACGCTCAACAATAAAAATCCAGACACCCTTCCTTTACTTCCCTCATCTTCCTTTTATGGTTGTGAGCCTTCCCTAGCCTTGGCCCACCTCATAACTAACTGCACATGTGGCCACTAGCCTCCATAAAGACTGCACTATCCTCCATCATCTCCATCATGGCTGCAATTACTCTCCACTCGCTCCATCATGTGTGCATTTAATGCACCACTTCCTCTATCACTTCATCATTATTTCTCCATTATCTCCATCATCTTTCATTTATTCCTCTACTATCTCCATAATATTCCTCATTAATTATCTATTACCTCCACTCTTCCTTCATTATTATGCTACTCCACTACTCAACTAACCCACATTCATACTATAGAAGTGGATTTTATTCATCTACTATGTTTATGGGTCCCTCCACCCTTTTATTTACTTAACTAAATAAGAAAATTAAGAACTCTAATATTCCAATTAGTTGATGGAAAATTTGGAATATTACAATCCTTCCTGCCAAAATGTTGCTTTTCCTCAAGCAACTGCAAAAGTGGATGCTGCAGAAATCCATCTCCCTCCCAACTGGCATCCTCATATGGAAGGTTTCCCCATTTTCTCCAATGTGTTATGAATGCATAGATCCATAGTTACCTCTCTAGAATGTCTAGAATGGCCTCCAGTTGTGTATCTAGATGCCTCTCCTCACTAATGAGTCCCCAAGTGGAAACCATATGTTTTCCATGAGCCTATTCTCTGCATGAGATATGTTAATTGTAGTGGTTCCTTCCCCAAGTGTAAAGTCCCAACTCATAAAATATCATTCCAACCCATGCTACATGGAGTAGGTTGTGTCTCTCCATGCTCCAATCCTTGGCCATGGTGGCTTTTCTTGCTCTAAGAATCATCTCAAAACAATGCAAAGTAGGAAATTGATACATATGTATTGAAATGCGAAATGTCGAACCATACTCTCCTAATAGCAGCCACCGCAACAATGCCTCTTACTGCCACACCACCTCATCATCATACCAAGTATGGTGGCCATATTCTCTTAATAGAATCCAACATAGCAAGGCTTCTTGTTGCCATCCCACATCATCATTATGCAAGGTCTGGGAGAATTTCAACCCATATTCTCCCAAGAGTAACCAATGCAAAAATTACTCTTATTTCCACCCCACATCATCATAATGAAAAGCATGAAGAAATGTTGTGTTGATTGACATGTAGAAAATCACACCAGACTCTCCTAATAGAAACAAACATAGCGAGGCTTCTTGCTACCACATCATATGAGTATAATGCAAAGTCCCAAAAAATAACATACCCATTGACATGTGATATTTCATCTGATGGCCAACCTCTCTCAAAAGTAAACAGTGCAACCATGCCTCCAGCTGCTACATCTCATCACTACGGTGCAAGGTAGGAAACAATGATATACCAATGGGAATATAAAATGCAATGTCTTGGACATACGCTCCCAAGAGTAGCCAATGCATCCATGCCTCCTGCTGCTACATCACCTGAATATTGTGCAAGGCATGAAAAATACCAATCTGAAATGTCAGGTGGTAACCATACCCACCCAAGAGCAGCCATCGCAACCATGCTTTCTGTTGCCCCGTGTCATAGATATGCAAGTAGATTTTCAGCCACTTTTTAATCATCTCCATCCATCCATCCATCCAAGTATGGGTGATGACTCATATCATCCATCACCTTGGTATCCACCCAATGGAGAAGCTCCCACCAAAAACTCCTCATACAATAACTTTCCCCATCACTATATATGGCCTTGGGAATACCATGAAGCATGAAGACATACCAGAAAGGTAATATAGTCATGGGTGAAGAGATGTATTGTGTGAAAATGTAGAAGCAATGTGCATACCTTGCCAGTGGATCAATTTCAACAATATCATCCTCCACAATCTGATGATAATATTTTCACTCCATGATATGTCTAAGTTCATCCTCCTTGAGGTCTCTCCATGAGAACCTCTCTCCGATGACCCGGTAGAACATATGAGGTTTTGAATATGCTGCATGCAAAAACTTCTCTTTGAGTTGTGAGGTGATCATCAAGAAGGATTTTTCTTGATAATGGAAGATGTTAACCATTACATGATGTCTACCATCTACCAACTTCCCATCCAATGCTTCATAAGTGAAGCGGTCATCGGAATGCTCAAATAATAACTAGGCACTCAAATCATCATTTCTCCTCAGTGACAGTGCTGCTGATCTCCATGATAGTGCATCTGCTTTCTCATGGCCCTCTCCATACACAATGTTGAACTTAGAGTACTGCATTGTACTAATCCACCGTTGCTGCCTCTTTTGCAACTGTTTCTCCTCCTAAAAAATATGTTGGAAACTATGGTGTGTTGTCTTCAATCGAAATCTACTGCTACTCAAAATTTCCCGAAATTTGAGCAATGCATGCATAATGGCCTATATCTCTTTGTCATAAATAGAATATGACATCTCATGTGAAAGTAACCTCCAATTATTGAAATTTATTGTATAGCTTCCCTACATTAGGACTATGTTAATCCCATCCTCAGAAACTCCACACCTCAACACAAAGTTTTGTGTGCAGCTCAACAATGTCAAACTGGGATAGTTATACATCTTCTCCTTGAACCAGTCAAGGGTCCTCTATGCAGTGATAGTCTATTGCTCCAAATTAGCAATGTGCTCTAACACTTGGTCATGAAATTTCCCTAATGGCATGACCCCACAAATCTCAATATGAGGTGTTGAAATAATATGGGGTGGAAATTTTTGCATAAATTGGATCAGCTGATGCTTGGGAACATCTCGCAAAGCTAAAAGAGTTCCTCCAACTGATGCAATTTCTTCTCCAAATACTAGTGATGGTGATGGTTGCTCCTCTATTGTTGCACCAATGCTGGTATCTACTTCGTATTCCTTATGCCCCTCCTGAATCATGCCTTGGACTCTCAATGTTCAAGTCTTGGGAAAATCTTGCCAAAATGCATGGGCTCCTCCAATCCGTGCAAGTACTGTTTCTACTGTTGCTGCTGGTGACAGCTGATCTTAACCTGGTGTATCAGCGATGGCATCTCCCTTCTTCTCCTCATACACTTTCTCTTTATTTTCAGAGAATGTATCAATGGAATGTGCCTCTCAGTTTCTTCTATCAAACCTCTCTACCAATGTTTTAGTGAACTATGCATACACAATCACTCTTGCATGTTTCAATCTGTCAAACCACCAGTCATTTCCTTCATCCTCAAGGTGTATCATTGCAATCTGAACAACCTATGCTTCCACTACTTGGTGTAGATGGAAGAATGCATATAACTTCTCCATCCAAGCTTTTTTTGTGCTTGTGGATGACCCATCAAATGTACACAGGAAGAATCTATTCTACATATTCCCTCTTCTTCTATTGTTGCTGCGGGGTCTCCGGTTCTCTTTAATTTGGAAAAAATGTTGGAAAGTGATATTCTCTTTGAATTCTGTAGTTTGAGATCTGTACTCTGTAATATAATCGCTCAGAGTCTCATACTCCAAATATCCTCCATCTCCATGCCATTCATTTCCTTCTGTAAGGAAAGTGGGCATAGTAGGGCATGGTGGAAATTTTTGCATCGCCGGTTGCTTATACTGCTGATAGGAATCGCTCAAACCTTCTCCATTGTGAAACCCTCTTGAGGTTTCCTTTTGCCTTTCCATTCTCATTTCTTTTATTTCCATGGTGATATCCTGCATAGATCTGGAGATAAGTGTGGAAAAACTCAATCCTTTCGCCATTGTATACTTCTTCTTTTTCTGCTTATTCTTCTCATTATTATGATGTCATGAAATTCCCACAAGATGAGCCAAAGATCATGCTCTGATACCACTATAATATCCAAAAATGGGAAAGACACGAATATAGAACATATGCACAATTCCAAATAATAATAAAACATATAAAACTGGAAAAATTCCAGAATACATCCAAAAATCATACATATGAGCAGAAACAGTTAAGCCATATCATTATGTATCAACAACAATTGAATATACACAGCGCTCCAAAAAGGGATGCATTCAAGCCATCCAAAGATGGTTGAAACAACTCTACTGAAGACTATCATTGGAAAGTAAAAGTTGCTGCTACAAATTGAAACTACTGCTGTTGGGAAGAACATCTATGTGTGAGAGGTTGCTACATTTCTTAGAAATATCCAAGATATTATCCACAGAATCTACTCGAAAAACCCATAAACACCCAGAAATGGTTTTGCCAGATTTTGAGTTTGGAATTTCGGCTCTTTTTGGGTTGCAAATTGCATCCTTGCTATTTGAGTTATGCACTCCTTGGAGAAAACTGATGATATAGGGTTGAAGGAATCATCTATCTACTATAAGAGCACCCACTCAACCCACTAACTAAAGGGTTGGTCCCTTCTCCCGATCCCAAGCTGAGAAACTCAAGATCTAGCTCCTCCACTAAATATGCGACTACTGCATGCATAATTGTTGGGTAATATTGTGTTGTCTAGGAGGGATGATGATGAAGCCTAATCATAGATAATAAAATTATAATCCCAGGCTGCTGAAGTGATCCCCAAAGTGAAGGATTAATCCCTCACATGATTCCAAGCTGAGTTTCTTGGAACTTCCTCTTCTCCTCAAACACTCACTGCAGAATTATGCAATTCCTACAAGAAATGTTGCTGCATAGGGGAATAGGATGATGGCCTGCTACCGGATGTAACAATGTTGCTCTTGGAAATTTAAAATGGATGCACAATGTGAAGGGTTGATCCCTCCAAAGGTTTCCCGGCTGAAATACTGAGAACAACCTTCCAACTCTCAAGCCCTAGTTCAGTGTAATATTCCAAATTTGCCATCAACTAATTGGAATATAAGAGTTCCTACTTTTCTTACTTAGTTAATTAAATAAAAGGGTGGAGGGACCCATAAACTCAATATATGAATAAAATCCACTTTTGTTGCGTGAATGTGGGTTATTTAGGTAGTGGATCAACATCATGGAGTAGTGGAACAACTTATTGTTGAAAGAAGAGTGGAGGTCATGGATAAATAATGATGAAGTGATGGAGGAAGTGGTGCATTAAATGCCCACATGATGGATATAGTGAATGAATAAATACAAGATGATGGAGATATTGGATTAATAAATGCACACATGATGGAGGGAGTGGAGATTAATTTCAAGAGTGATGGAGATCATGGAGGACACTGCGATATTTATGGAGGCTAGTGGCCTTATGTGCAGTGCAGTTATAAGGTGGGCCAAGGCTAGGGAAGGCTCACAACCATAAAAGGAATATGAGCTATAAAAGGAATATGAGGGAAGCAAAGGGGGGACTGTGGATTTTTAGTGTTAAGTGTCATAAGACATTTCTTGGCATGCTTCAGCTGTTTAGCTAAGACTACTATGTTGTTTAGCAGTGAGTGTTCCCGAGCGCAAATCCCACCCTTACCCATGGGGAACTTCGAGTGCCTACTATGGGAAGGTTTTCTTGTGAAACATTCATCATTCAAAAATTAGTGCCACTTTCATCCACTCTCGTCTACACCTCCAGCTACAGGAATTATGCATTCTTAAACTAGGGTTTGAGAGTTGGGAGGTTGTTCGCAGTACTTCAGCTGAGAAACCTATGGAGAGATCAACCCTTCACCTTTTGCATCCATTTTAGTCTTTCGAGAGAAACATTTTTACTTCCACAATCAGCCCATCATTATATTCTCCTATGCAACAACATTTCCTACAAGAATTTCGTAATTTTGTAGTAAGGTTTTTAGGAGAAGAGTAAGTTCGAAGCATATCAACTTGGAATCCTGTGAGGGATTAATCCTTCACTCCAGGAATAACTTCAATAGTATAGGATTAGAATTTTATTATCTATCAGAAAGCTACATCATCAGCCCTCCTAGACAGTGCAATATTACCCAGTATTTGTGCATGCAACAACTGCATATTTAATGGAGGAACTAGATCTTAAATTTCTCAGCTTGGGATCGGGATAAGGGACCAACCCTTCAGCTATTGAGTTGAGTGGTGATATTGTAGTAGATAGGTCATTCTTTCAGCCCCAGATCAGCATTTTTCTCCATGGAGTGTGTAACTTAGCTAGCAGGGGTGCAGTGTGCAACCCAAAAAGGGACGAAATTCCAAACTCACAATCTGGGCAAACCATTTATGGGTTTTCTAGGTTTGTCGAGTAGAATCCATGGTTCAAATCCTGGATCTTTATAAGCAATAAAACAACCTATCACACATATATATTATTACTAGCAATAGTATTTCCCAGTGGCAGCACCAGTTTTTACTTTCCAGTGCTAGTCTTCAGTGGATTTGTTTCAACCATATTTGGATGGCTTGAGTGCATCCTTTTTTGGAGAACTGTCTATATTCATTTTTTGTCGATACATAACTATATGGCTCAATTGTTCCTGCTCATATGTAAGATATTTTGATGTGTTCTAACATTTTTCCAATTTTATATGTTTATTCTTATTTGGAATTGTGCATATGTTCTATATTCCTGTATTTCCCATTTTTGGATATTACAGTGGAATTAGAGCATGATCTTCAGCTCATATTGTGGGCATTTCATGACATCATAGGAATAAGAAGAATAAGCAGAAAAATAATAAGAAGTATTCAATGAAAAAGGGATTGATTTTCGCCACACTTATCTTCATATCTATGTAGGATCTCACCATGGAGATCAAATAAATGAGAAGATAATTGCAAAATGAAACCTTAAGAGGGTTTCAGAATGGAGAAGTTGTGAGCACTTCCTATCTGCAGTATAATCAATTGGCACTGTAGAAAGTTCCACGACAAGATACTATGCCCAATTTCCTTGCAGAAGGAAATGAATGGAATGGTGATGGAGGATGTTGTTGAGATTGCAACAAGATGATGAGCTTAGTGAAAAGAGTCACCTTCACTAAGTGGGCCCGCAGGGTATTTTTGGCGCAAGTCTATTTTTAGACTATGTCTATTTTTAGACATGTCGATCATATTCTATGAGTTGTAGGATGTTATTTGTGGATGGTTGGTCAAGTTGGAAAAATAGATGGACTTCTATTTTTAGACATATTGGGCGGAATCTATTTTTAGATTGCTAGTCTAAAAATAGATATGTTGAATATTATTAGCTCTTAATAATATTTGGACTATAAACATTATATTATTCTCTTGGAGCACTTTAGTTAAGTGCAAAGATGTGGCACAGGAGATGATAGAAGGAATTACACTATTCCTGAGGGTTAAATGGAGCTATTGCATGGAGACTTCAGTTAGAACTCATGTGACAGAGTTTGGTGGAGTTGTAGAAGTGGTTGGTGGAGTTGTGTTTAGTTTAACTTAGTTAAACATAGTTGAGCTAGTTGTATCTAGTCTAACTGATTGATACACTAGTGAGAGTGGTGTGAATTAATTATTAATTAACTCACTAATTATTAACTCATTAATCAAATGAAGAATACATCAGTTAACTATAGTGCATGGACAGTTTCAGTGGAGACTAGTGGAGAGGTAGGTGAAAGAGAAGGTTGACTATCAGTTGTGACTATAGTGTTGCATGATTTGCAACACCCAGTGATTGGAGATGCCAATGAGGATTGCATGAGAAAGGATGGACCAATTCAAGTTCATTCAAAGCCAATATTCACCAGGGATTGCGCAGTAGAGGCAGGCTAGCAGGTGGCAAAGATCGGTGCATTAATTTTCTAGATCGGGCCTGATTAGTGTGTAGCGATTGTATTGTACTGAGAGCTTGACATGATCAGATTTGTGTGAGGATTGTTACATGATCTCTATGGCATATATTATATATAGATAGTTGGGGTTTTTAGCTTCAGGCTTTCCCATTAAAACACTGTGTTCATATGTGTGAATTTTTATGGTTTCAATGTGTGCATGCAATTGATTTAATTTCTGCAAGTGATGATTAATAGTAGAAGAGATTTTGTATTGTGCATGAAGTCAAATAGTGTGTGATCAGGAGAATCTTGGATGTATAACACATTAGTTATATAATTTCTACAGATGTTTGGAGCATGATACTTTTAGGGATTATCTTACAGAGTAAAAATATCAATCTAGAGCATTCAAATAGAATGGAGGATAATGGGTTGAAGGAGTTCATAGATGTAGAAATTTCAAAACTTGCTTTTAGAGATTTTGCTGCACTTGACGCATGGCAAAAGAAGACAGAAAAATGTTGAAGGATTCTATGGGAAGGTGTGAAGGATCACATAGTATCCAGAATTCATGGTAAAGCTTCTCCATTCTTGATGTGGAAAGCTTTGACAGACTTGTTCCAAAGCAAGAGCGACCAGAGGAAGTTGGCGCTCAAGGATAAGCTCAGGAAAATAAAAATGGAGAAAGGCGATAGTATACCCAAGTACCTCATGAAGTTTTTCCAGTGCAGGGATAAGATGGGAAGTGTGGGGGTTATTGTAGATGAAGAGGACTTGGTGAGCTTAGCTCTCCTTCAGCTTCCGAAGAGTTGGCATTCCTATGAGGACTCTATCAATGGTCGGGAGAAACTGTCAGGATGGAAGCGACTTTGGTCGGATCTTGTGCAGGAGTAGATAAGGCGCAATACTAGGGATGGATCTTCATTGAAGAATGAAGATGAAGAAAATTTCACTTTGGCTACCAAAGCAAGGAAGGGAAAGAGTAAGAAGAATACTTCTCAATCTGGTGCGAAAGGGAAGAAGCAGGACATGTCCAAGGTGAAGTGCTTTCACTGTCACCAACATGGACATTATGCCACTAATTGTCCACAAAAGAAGAAAAATAAGCAGGCTGCTAGATATGCAGCTGGAGAGGCCTTAGCCTCGCAATTTGAGCTAGATTTTTCATTGATCACATGCTTGGTCTCAAGTATGATGGGTTCAGTGTGGTTTCTTGACAGTGGTATGTCTTTCCATATGATTAGAGACAAAGAATTTTTTACTGATCTAGATGAGAAGGATCTTGGAGTGCACATCGAGGTGGGCGATGATGGTAGATATAGTGCAACTGGTATCGGGACCATTTCCTTTGAGAGGGAGTCTTGTAAACCCTTCATATTAAAGGATTTCATACATGTTCTAGGATTGAAGAAGAATCTGATCTCTGTGGTGATGTTGGAAGACAAGGGATATGATGTTGTCTTTAGTGAGGGAAAGGCTTTCCTGCACAGTAAGGCAACTGGTGAAACCTGGAGGATCGGGGTTCGAGTTAAGAACCTTTATCAATTGTAGGTAGATGGTTGCATAGAAATGGTAGGCAAGGCAGAAGGAGTGGTGAGCTGGGATGAGGGCGAGCTATGGCACAGGAGATTGGGCCATCTTCACCATGGTGCTTTGAAAATTTTGTAGCAGATTTCTACCAGGCTTCCCAAAGGTACACTTGCGCAGTCAGATCAGTGCAAGGGATGTACTTTGGGAAAATTTGTGAAATCCACCTTTCATGATAAGAATAGTCACGCCACGAAAATCCTTGAGAGAATTCACACATATGTGTGTGGACCTTTGTTAGGTCCCTATATCACTAGTATAGCCCCTTATTATTGTTAGTTTAAACCCCTTATTGTTATTATTGTACCCTTGTAACCCCCATTTTGTTATTATTGTGCCCTTAAATTATTATTGTTAGGTCGGCTAGGATTACATTATGGCCCACTAGGATTACATTATGGCCCCATGGACTCCTATATATAGAAAGGAGGTTTTTTAAATTGTATCATCAAAGAATTTTTCATTTATGTAACGTATTGGAGGTTGCCCCCTCGAAGTGGCTCATTTCTAAGGCATTGATATCTCTTTTCTTCTATTTTTGGAGCTGGTTACACAACAACCTTTCTCAGTAGCTTTGACAGAAAAGCACAAGTATTACGTGATATTTTTTGATGATTTTTCTCGTAAGTGCTGGATCTTCTTCATGCAGAAGAAGAGTGAGACATACTCAAAGTTATGTGAGTTCAAGGCACTGGTTGAGAAATAATCGAGGAATTAGGTGAAGGCTCTTAGGAGCGATAATGGTGGTGAATTCATCTCTGGCGAATTCAAGGACTTTTGCAGCGCAGAAGGAATTCAAAGAGAGCTCATAGTGCCTCATAACCCACAGTAGAATGGGGTCACTGAGCAGAAGAATAGAATGATCGTGGGTGCTACACGGGCGATGTTGCATGATTAGGGCCTTACCATACAGTTGTGGGCTGAGGCATGCAATACTCCGGTTTATGTGCAAAAATGTTGTCCTCAAAGAGTAATTTGCATGAGTACACCCGAAGAGGCGCTTTCTGGTAAGAAGCTTGATATTTCTCATTTGAATATTTTTGGTTGACCTGTTTGTTGGAAATGTTGGCATTGATGGCAAAGGTAAAGATAGGAGCAGCACCTAAACTATTCATAAGGCATGAGACATGAAGAAGAGGCAGTTTTAGAGGAGCTTCAGGAGCAAGGAGCAACATCAAACAAGGAAAAGAGGCAGGCTAGGAAGTTGAAGGTCAGTAGAGAAGAACAGAGGAAGAGTACATTTACAGAGACAGGGTAGCAAAAAGAGAGGCAGCAGAGAAAGTAGCAGACAAGGAAAAGAGGAAAACTAGGAAGTTGAATAATGATTCACCAGTGATGTTTAAACTATGGCCAACAAAATTTTTGTAAGTTAATTCACTGTATAATGAGGACGCTGTTTCAGGATTATTGTGCATCTATCGAGTTAAACCCTCTGTCAACATATGTGTTACACCATTTTTTGGTCATCTAACCTATTATCATTAGATGGACCCAAGTACACCATGTAAGACCAGTTTTACCCTAAGTAAAATTGCTTTCACTATGTTAAAACAGGAAACCCCAAAAGGAAATATTAAACAAACCCATATTTGTTTGATTTTTCTCATGGAATAATTAATTAAACCATAATTTAATTATTATTCCCAGTCATGTTTAACCCAAAATCAAAGAAATTAATTAGATAAACCTTTATTTATCTTATTGTTTTCTAGGAATAATTATTTAAATCTTATTTAGATAATATTCCTTGTTAAATATGACCAAATCACCCACAAATAATTAAATAAATCATTATTTATTTGATTATCTTCTAACCGCTTCCTTAAAAAGATAAATAAATCATTTATTTATTTATTTTTGACAAATTAAGGGATTTGACCCAAGTCAAATACCTTTTTCCTCCAACAAATATAATAAAATATTCCATAAAAGGTGGATCTAGATTTGGTTAACATTATTTTAATCATGCACCAAGATCTAGAATGACCCGATATTTTTTTATAAATAGGAGGGTTTTTCCTACCATTCTTCACCTTTTTTGCTGATAGATCACTCTTTAATCTACCATGATCACCATTTTACACCATTTCTTTATGTGAGCTCCTTGAGTTCCATTTTTTCTTTGTGTGTGGTCTTCCTGTAATCTTAGATCTGAAGTGCTGAGGACTTCCAAGAACCCATCCCACTGAGGAGAATTGGATACGCCTTCTTGTTTTCCTCCCACGTGCCCAATTAATACAAAAATTCTTTCAAAAATTGTTCTTGTCTTGTCTATTGGTATATGGAGCAAACCCTTGTTTTTACTGCTTAATGTCTTTCCATGCATAGATCTGGTTTTTTGCAGCTCTTTTCTTGTTCAACTAACCGCAGATCTGAAGATATTGGCAGCCACTTTTGTTGTTAGGGCTATTGGTTATGCGTAGCTAAAGTGGTCCTTTTTCGTACACTTCGACAAAGGATTCATACTAACAAATGGCGACTCCACACGGGTTTTAAATTACGACCGCTGTCGTTTTTCATATTCCTGCATATCCAGCTACTTCAGACCCTAGGGCTTCTTTTCAGCTGTTTAGTTTTCCTATTTTTATGTTTTTTTTCTCACATAAAACCTAAAACATTAAAATTTCTAACTTCCGTGTGTTTCTGGCCCTATTATGCGAGTCAGCATTATTCCCACTTAGTAGAGACGGCAGCTTTTAAAATACATACTTGAGACAATAGACGGGTAGTGCCTTTACAATATATTTGTGACACGGACCTCCAGTCGCACTTTCTGCCCACTTTCTCAAACTGCCTTTGAAAGCAGGTCGAAGCTGCGACTGCCGAGTTTTTAGTGATTTTTACACCCAATTTTAAGGTTCTGTTGTGGCTCCATCGGGGTCCTCCAGCCTCTGTCTCAGCCCGTTTTGACCAAGTTCTGATCTGTTTTTACTCATCTAAGTGGGAACCTAGCCCCCTAGGGCTTTAGTACCCTCCACTTTTTCTGGAAGAGTTTTAAGCTGTTTCAGCCGTCTGTTTTTCAGAGCTTCAGCCTCCTTTTTTCCAGATCTGTTACCTCCCTTTCAGATCCTTTGAAATCAGCCTTTCTTCCTTTCAAATCACCTCCTGTCATTTTGTTTGGACCTCCTTTGAAGGCCTCCACCTTGCCCCCTTCGGTTTTTGCTGATTTCCTTCCTTTTCCAGCCACCTTGCCTCTGTCTCTTGGCTGTGATCTGCACCTCTTTTCAGCAGCTTTATCCTTTAGATCCCTGTCCCTTTTGACCTTAGATCTATTGGCCTCTTTTCCATGTGTTTTACATAGATTTTTCCCTTTCTTTTCAGAATAGTTTTGAGAGACCCACCTTCTTGGGTTAGATAGATGCACAAGTAGCTGTTATTTTTCTGTTATTTCAGCATTATATTATGTTCTCTGTAGGTTTATTTTCAGCTACGCAGCACACTTTTTTCTTGCTCTCAAAGCGGAAAGGGTTTAAAAATTAAAATTAACACATGCCACACATTGACCCTAAGCGAAGAAGCGCCTGGTTAACACCGCCTGGCAAAGACTCTAAAATCAATTGTCACTGCACCTTTTCTGCCCTTGACCTTAATTGATTCTGTCCCTTTCTGCCCCTGTCGGTTTCCTTCTTCCTGTCATCATTGCACCCCCAAGGCGCCTTTCCCGGAGACTTCTTGGCCTTGACCCTCAGTTTCCGGTCGATCGACCTGCTCCGACCCACCGTCGTCAAGCCAGTCCTCCTCCGAGTCCGCACTCCGACTCCTCTCCTGATTCATCGGGTTCCCCTTCTCCTCCTGGTTCTCCCCCTACCACCATGTCTGGTCCAGGGCCTAACGCTAGCGGTTCTCCCGGCCCTAATGCCGGCCTGACTACTAGCGGAACCGCCACAGGAACGACCCCGGCCACCCCCTTGCTGTCGTACATTGCAGGCCTTAGCCTCCCCGATTTCAATCAGTTGATCAACGACCCTATCCACCACGATGTTGGTTGGCCCGCCATGCCAACCAAGCTCCCTTCCGATATCCCTAAATTCGAAGGCCAAGCTGGAGAAGATCCAACCAATCATGTCCGATCTTTCCACATGTGGTGCTCCTCCAATTCCATTACCGATGACTCCATCCGTCTTCGTTTGTTCCAACTCACACTTACCGGCGAAGCTTCCAAATGGTATGTTGAACAAGCCACCTCTTTCCATACCACCTTTGCGACTCTTGCTCAGGCCTTTTTGTCTTATTTCCAGCTCCCTCTCCAATACGACACTGGCACGGAGCTCTTGACTTCCTTCAAGAAATCCTCTTCAACCCTCCTTTCTGCCCATGTTCAGGAACGACGAAGAAGACGGAGCTTATGTCGAGCCCCTCCCTTCAAATATCGGGTTTATATGGACTGGTTCCTTCACACCCTTCCGGCTCCCATCGGCAAGGATGTCGCCTCCCATTTTCCTCAAACCGAAGAAGCCGCCCTCCAAATAGCCTTGAAATATGACCTGATCTACGCTCAATCTGGTTATGTTTATACTGTTCTTCCTGACCTCCCCAGGCCCGGCGGCGCTAACGCCCCGGGGGCATCTCATTCCGCCGACGGTATCGTTGGAGCCCTTTCCCATCCATACGCTCAACCTCCTATGGGCTATGGTCTCCCTCAGGGAGGACGACTCTCCAGCATCTCCCCTCCCCGTGCGTGTACATCTGGATCTGACTGTGCCTCCTCCTTTTGCCCAACCTCGTTTCTTACCTCAATGTTGCTCCAACCTACCCGTACCCTTATCATGACTGGTGCGCAAGCCTCCTCCGGCATATGCCGCTTCGCTGCTCCCTTGCCTCCTCGACATGGGCTGGCACCTACGATCCCCACTTGCCTATGAAGAAGAAATGTTACATGGCAGTGTGACTAAATCCCTTCTTCTCAAAGAAGGCGGAGAGACAATCAAAACCAATCTGCCCCTGGTACCCAGTGGACCCAATCTGGTGTATTGGACCCTAACACTTCAACCCGACTAGCAGGGCACTCATTAAGCCCCGGACGGTAAGCTTAACAGTAAGCCTTGTTGGTGTTGCGGTGTTTATGAGTCGTTACGCCTTACAGTTGTCCTTTTACCCCAGATGCGATAGATGTGGGAGTCTCAAGCCACATTGCGCAGACAGCATGCCTCCCCTCATGCTCCTCCTAATGTGGCCACTACCTAGCCAGCTGTGTTTATTGATCCTTTCCCTCAGCAAGGATTCGTGGCTACCCAACCGCCCGACCGCCAGGTAGCCACCCCCCCTTCCCTTCCTGGTTCCTCTGATTACCAGATCCTTATGATGCACTCCGATCCAAACCCGTCCGTCGATCTTCACCTTCAAACTTGGTCTCGCCAGTACCCCAAGCCTCCTGCTTAGTCTGCTCCCGAGCCTCCTTCTTCAGGTTCTATAGAGCCTCTTTCGACACCCAGTGGCCCCTTACATATCCCTCAACCCAAAGTTGAGGTTCATACCAAGATTCCTAAGGGACCATTACGTCGAAACGCTGCTTCCGGTCGAGCTGCTCATTCGTATAGCATAGTAGATGATTTGGCGCAATCTCCTGCTACCATCTCCACACTGGAGCTCCTCCAGTCGTGTCCTTCCCAAAAGAAGGCTCTACTATCTGCCGTGGGCGCTGTAGATCCTGATGATGACCAAATGATTGTTTTTGACGCCACTCAATCGGACCATCCTCCTCTTCCTCCTTCCGTCGCCTTCCAAATCCCAGTCAAAATCCGGAACGCCAACGTGTCCCGGTGTATCATTGATGAGGGGGCATCCACCTGCGTGATGTTCGCTTTGGTTTGGAAGCAACTCGGATCCCCTGAACTGGCCCCTTCCACGATCACCCTTTGAGCGTGGGACGGTCATGCCTCCCAACCCATTGGCCTGTTTCGTAATTGTCCTATCACCCTCGCCGGTAAGACTATTTGCGTTGACGTCGAAGTCATCGACGCCCTGCTAGATTACAACATTCTATTGGGGCGAAGCTACACCTATGCTATGTCTGATGTCCCATCCGCGGTCTTTCGCAAGATGAATTTCCCCCATAATGGAAATATAGTCACCATTGACCAGTTGACATATCATGAGCCAAAATCTCAGACCTCCCCTGAGACAACCATCTCTTCTGTAGCCAACAAGCAAACCATCGATTCCTTGACCAGTGTCTCCCCTGGCGTTTACAAAGATTCCTCCATGATTGGAACTTTTCCTAACCTTCCCCTCCCTCCTGTCACCGATCCCAGCTCATCGAATGTTTGCATGATGCAATCGTCCTAGGTTGCCCTTACGCGGCCTGCCTCGGCTAGTCAGCAACCTCCCCCTCGCCCTCCGCACCCCACTCCTAGCCATTCATCTCAGCCAGCCGGACCTCCTCCTTCTGGCCCTCCCCCTACAGCTGGTATCCCTGATCCCCTTTATCCTCCTGGCTCGGTTCCCCTAGGCCTTAACCATCTCGGAGCCATTCCTCCCGGTCATTACCCTGCTGGACAGATATCCTTCCTGGCTCCCCCTCCCAGAGTATTTTCTGTCCCCGTCATGGCCACCCTCTCTCTCCCTAACCTGACCCTCGGTATACTCGTCTGGTACATTGACCCTCCTGCCGCTACCCCTCCCGGTCACCCCAAACCTTACCTTGCTTTGACACCGGTTCAACCGGTCCCCCTCACTTCCTTCGGGCCCCCAACACCTCCAGAGGACCCTACCCCTACGGCGCCAGCCCCCGGAAAGAAAGGCCAAGATCGTAAGGGGGCAACCCATTAGGACCAAGCCGCCCCGACAACCCCTACCCCTCCTCGACCGCCAAAACCTGCTATCCAATGCGCTTTGTGCAATATTTTCGGTCACGCCACCCATATCTGTCCTGAATTGCCGCACCTCAAGATTCTGGTTAATGAGACGTTTCCCGACTCTGACATCCCCGAGGTCTACATCACTATCCCAGACTCTATCCCGAAACTCAAAACTCTGCGCACAAACCACCCTTGTGCTTTGTGCGATTTCCACGGCCATTACACCCACCTCTGTCCCCGCCTTGACGAGTATCGTTCCTATTTAGACATGTACCACAAATTCAAGGCCACTTCGATAAGACCAGAGGATCTTCCTACTCCCATTCACATTCCTCCTCCCACTATTGAGCCAACAGAGTCGTCAATCACCATTCTGTACCTGTCATCATCCTTGCGAGATAGTTCACCTACCCTTCAACCAGTAGATACTCTCGGCTCCTCAGCCGACCTTGGATCTGTTGATATTGCACATCTGAGCCCTTCTCCTCCTGATGACCCGTCACACATCACTACCTCCTCGAGTGACCCCTCTTCCTCCAGTCTTCCCATCTTCCAATCCGATGAAGACATTATGGAAGCCATGACCAACCCGGACTTTCCATGGGATGATATGCACCATCGCGCATACTTCCTCCCACAGCAGTCCCATGACCAATTTGCTGTGGAAACCAAAGACTTCATCCCCAATGCAGTCGATTGGTTCAAAAACCCCATCCTTGCACCTGATGCTTTCGAAGAAGGAAACATGGCCAATATCTCTCCTACCATCAAAATTGACATTTCAGTCACACCAGGTATCGAAGAATATATCACCTTGGGCGCCCAATGCACCCCGGAAGAAATCGAAGCTTACACCAAGCTTTTCAAAGAATTCCGCGATATTTTCGCCTGGTCCTATTCTGAAATGCCCGGACTCGATCCTGCCATTGTCGAACACCATATCGACACATGGCCTGATGCCAAACCGGTCCGTCAAAAGTTGAGACCCATTCATCCTTCCAGACGTGACGCTATCAAAGCCGAAATCGACAAGCTCAAGCAGGCTGGTTTCATTTACCCCATTGAATACACCACTTGGGTATCCAACCCAGTTCCTGTTCTCAAGAAACAAGGCACCATCCATGTCTGCACGGACTTTCGCAACTTGAACCAAGCTTGTCGCAAAGACAACTTCCCCACACCATTCATTGACCAAATCATTGACGAGTGTGCGGGGCATGAGGTTCTATCATTTATGGATGGTTTCTCCGGATACAACCAAATTGCTATCTGACCTGCCGATCAACTCAAAACTGCGTTCATTAGTCCGTGGGGAACTTTTGCTTACCGGGTCATGCCTTTCGGCCTCAAAAACGCCGGTGCCACTTTTCAACGGGCCATGTCTTATTGTTTCCATGACTTAGCTCACATTATCCTTGCTTATTTAGACGACATCGGGCGCAGCACCTCCACGATCTGCGTACCATTTTCCTCTGATGTTGCAAGTATAATATCCACCTTAACCCGTTGAAATGCATCTTTTGCGTTCCTGCCAGCCGTCTCTTAGGCTTCATCATGTCTAAGGATGGTATTACTCTTGACCCTTTGAAAGTTCAAGCCATTCTTGAACTTCCCATTCCACGTACCCTCCGCCAGCTCCAAAGTCTCCAGGGCAAAGCTAATTTTCTTCGACGGTTCGTCCCTGACTACGCCACCACTGCACATGGGTTCCTTAGACTCCTCCGATCTTCTATCCCTTTCGTTTGGGATTCCTATGCTCACGAGTCTTTCGATGCCCTCAAGCAGGCTCTCACATCCGCTCCCTTGATTCGCCCTCCCGATTTTGATCGGGACTTCATCCTGTATATCTCCGCTTCCACCTATTCGGTCGCTGGAGTCCTTATCCAGGAAGATGACAATGGTATCGAGCATGTGATCTACTACGTCAGTAAGAACCTTGTAGGACCCCCTGTTTCCTACTCACTTGAAGAAAAATTAGCACTGGTTGTAGTGTTCTCAGTCCAAAAACTTCGTCATTATATCCTCATGCGCTCCACCGAGGTTGTGACTAATTCCAACCCCTTGGCTTTCCTATTGAGTCGACGTATCCACACTGGGAAATATGCCCGTTGGGTCATTATTCTTCAAGAATTCGACCTCGAATTTGTCACACCAAAGAGTAAGAAAGGCTTAGCCCTCGCTGAGCTCATTTCTCAATTACCTACTGGAGCGCAAGACACCCCAGTTAATGATGATTTTCCTGATGAACACTTATTTGCCATTACTGCCGACGACCCATGGTATGGCGACATTCTTACTTAATTGCGAACCCAAAAGTTCGCCCTTCACCTTGATTGTGAGGCTCGCTGACGCATCCGACACCAAGCCCCCCGATACCTCCTTATCGGTGAGGACCTATATCGTCGCGGGGTTGATACCGTCCTTCGTCGTTGCCTCACACATGCTGAAGCTGAACAGGTCCTTAATGCCTGCCATAGCGGCGCTTGGGGTGGCCACTTCTCCGGTCTTGCTACTGCCCAGAAAGTCATGTGCGCTGGGTATTTTTGGCCTTCTCTCTTTAGTGATTGCATTGAGGCAGTCAAACACTGTCCCAATTGCCAACATCTCGCCCCTAAGGCGCGAGCTCCACCAGCTCCCCTCCATCCGGTCGTCTCAACCGGCCCCTTCTGTAAATGGGCCATCGACTTTATGGAGTGTTGCCTGCCATCCGCTGGTAACCATAAGTATATCATCGTGGCGGTCGACTATTTCACCAAATGGGCCGAGGCCATGCCAAATTTCAACAACACGGCAGCTACCGCGGCCCTCTTTTTCTTTAACCATGTTATAGCTCGATTCGGGGTTCCCAAACAACTGGTCTCTAACCATGGCAAACATTTTGAAGATGAGATATGGTGTGAGCTATCCTCACTGTTGGGTTTTGAGCACCAATATTCCTCCTCCTATTACCCCCAAGGTAATGGCAAAGTTGAAGCAGTCAACAAAATCCTCAAAACTATGCTTCAACGAATGGTGAATAAGCACAAAACCAACTGGCATCTCATGCTCTTCCCTGCTTTGTGGGCCTATCGAACTTCTGTTAAAACCGCCACCGGGTTTACTCCTTTCCACCTGGTTTTTGGAGAGGAGGCAGTCTTACCGATCGAGTGTGAAATTCCTTCCCTACATCTGGCCGTCGAACTTCTCCCTGACACTCAACCTCTAGAACAACGACTTATCATGCTCGAGCGCACTTCTGAAGACCGTCGTGTTGCCTTGCAAACCATGGAAGCAGCCAAAAAGTGCACCAAAGCTCAGTATGACCGAAAAGTCCAACCTCGCACTTTTCACGAAGGCGACCTTGTTCTAGTATATGACCAGGCCCATGATGTCCTTGGTCATGGGAAGTTTGACTCATTATGGCTAGGCCCTTACATCATTAGTAAGGATCTCGGTAAGGGGGCATACCTCTTAGAGGATTTCGAAGGCCATCCCCTTCCTAATCCTCGCAATGCACTCTATCTTAAGAAATATTACCCTTAGCATTTCCCTTCTGAAATGCATGTTTTATTTTCTTTTAGATAGCCAGCATCTGTTTTTTTTTCATGTTTATGATTTGTTGCTTCACCCGGACCCATTTTGTCCAAGAAGGGCCCCTCCACATCCGCTTTAAATCGAATTTTTTCACTTACAACACTTGTATTTGGGGCATCACTTCGCCCCCATACTTGTCCATGTTCGTGTCGATTTTCGTCATGAGTTCCCACCTTGAACTCATGTTTTCATGGTCCCCCATTGGGCCTTTACTGTGTGGCAGCACTATTGCGTCGCCTTTGTTTAGAGCATCCAAGTTGAGTCATCATTACATCCATGGAGTCTATATCGCGTCCCTTTGTACCCTGCTATAGCCCTCCATCCTTCATTGCTTGGTCTCTCTCTTGTGTCGCATATTATGACCTTCAGTCCCACTATCCCCTGTCCCATATGATATTGTGTCAGTCACTGCCATGTCATTCATGCCCTTTATGCTCTAACAAGGGAAGTCGTCCATTCGCTACTCATTCCTTTCCACTTCACTCTCATCATTAGTGTCAGTCTGTCCGTCGCTCTACTGTTTTCTCTCATGCCTTAGTTAGGGACATCTCACTCCCTCAACTATGGCGGACCTCCTTCTGTTGACATCAGCAATTTCATTCCAGAAGCTAGGTCTAGAGGGCGGTGTACCTTGGTTCCAGCTTCCACTCTTGTTCGGTGCCTCGGATCAGGCAAAGGGATCTCTCCTTCCCTTTGACTTGATTGTTTCTCCAGCTCCTTTTAGCATGATCGAGATTCGTATACTTGATGGTCCAGTGATCCAGCAGCAGCTCTTGATGATTCCTGGGTGTGTGTGAGATGTCTCAACCCTCATGAGGGGGTGGCCCTGCAGGTAGCCCCCCACATGCCCGGATGACCTCCTCCTTGCAGCCTTCGATGCAGCTCTAGATATTTGATGATGTTGGCCTTAGCCACTTGCAGCGCCTCTTTGATTTTCATGTATCAGTCAGATTTTGTGAGCCCTTCCCCATTTACAGGGGGAATTTAGGTTGTATTTGTATCTCATGTACTCAGATATTATTGTACAAGTCCTGGCTGTTATCCCAGGCACATCATGTATATGGGATTCCTCATTGTATTTTTATCTGGCTCATGATTATGCCAGTTGTACTTTATGGTTCGGTCCCTTGATTACTGGACACACTATTCTTTTGTACTTTGTCTCGGCGGGCATAGGTATGCCTCCCCCGCCGCCTTCAGCACAGGTACCCTCTCATAAAAAGAGACTTGTTTCCCCTGCGAGTCTCGTCTCCTCAGGGTCTAGTCCTTCAGCACACTATCTACCTCACATTTCTCTCTCTGACATCCCTTTTGTTGTCTAGTGATTTTGTTCTTACAACGTACTTCGGTCATACGATTTGCTCCTGACACTCGCACGCTGGGGGGCAATCTGTTACACCATTTTTTGGTCATCTAACCTATTATCATTAGATGGACCCAAGTACACCATGTAAGACCAGTTTTACCCTAAGTAAAACTGCTTTCACTATGTTAAAACAGGAAACCCCAAAAAGGAAATATTAAACAAACCTATATTTGTTTGATTTTCCTCATGGAATAATTAATTAAACCATAATTTAATTATTATTCCCAGTCATGTTTAACCCGAAAACAAAGAAATTAATTAGATAAACCTTTATTTATCTTATTATTTTATAGGAATAATTATTTAAATCTTATTTAGATAATATTCCTTGTTAAATATGACCAAATCACCCACAAATAATTAAATAAATCATTATTTATTTGATTATCTTTCAACCACTTCCTTAAAAAGATAAATAAAGCATTTATTTATTTATTTTTGACAAATAAAGGGATTTGACCCAAGTCAAATACTTTTTCCCTCCAACAAATATAATAAAATATTCCATAAAAGGTGGATCTAGATTTGGTTAACATTATTTTAATTATGCACCAAGATCTAGAATGACCCAATATTTTGTTATAAATAGGAGGGGTTTTCCTACCATTCTTCACCTTTTGTTGCCTATTAGATCACTCTGGATCTATACACTTGGTCACCATTTTCTGCCATTTGCTGTGAGAGCTCCCTTTGAGTTCCATTCTTTGTGTGGGTCTTCTACACCAACAAGAGAGAGAAATCTTATATCTGAAGTGCTGAGGACTTCCAAGAACCCATCCCACTGAGGGGAATTGGATACACCTTCTTGTTTTCCTCCCAGGTGCCCCATTAATATAAAAATTATTTCAAAAATTGTTCTTGTCTTGTCTATTGGTATATGGAGCAAACCCTTATTTTTTCTACTTAATGTCTTTCCATGCATAGATCTGGTTTTTGCAGCTCTTTTATGTCTAACTAACCACATATCTGAAGATATTGGCAGCCACTTTTGTTGTTAGGGCTATTAGTTATGCGTAGCTAAAGTGGTCCTTTTTCATACACTTCGACAAAGGATTCATACTAACAATATGAGTTCTGGATGAATGATAGTTGATTTCTGTACAACCAAGTTGATAGTGATTCTGCATGGGATTGGAATAAATTGATGTCAGAAAATTTATTTAGTATGCCTAGCCATACCTGTAGAAGCAATTAGAGGGATTGTTATTTATTGGGATAAGACTATGAAACTATATTTACCCTGGTGCCAGAGTACACGCTTTTGTATATCTAGTGAATATTTAATGGTCATATGAGGAAAGACTGACCATATCAGAATTCCGTTCAAATGTTGGTATGAATCCTCGTGAGGGATTATGAAGGTCCGTTGAAAATTGAAGGAGACAATATAGAGGGAGGTGTTTCCATCGAAGATGGAGGTTGTATAATAGAGGTGCAGAAGAAATACAAGTGGGAAGAGTTAAGTCAAAATGGTGTATTTAGGAGTAGAAATGGAACCATGAGAGCGGAACCATGAAGGAGGAATAGTGAACGCGGTTTGGAGAAAACTCGGCGGGTTTGATCGCACTGCCCTTGCGGAATAAGCAGTAATTCAGATTTCAGAGCGATTCCACACGTTAGCCGACACGTGGCTCCAAGGGCTCAGGGAAAAATGCCTCCATTGCACTCCATTGCACGTTATCGTTCGCGCATCTCCACCGAGCGATATCCGTTGGATCAACCAAAGTGATGCACCGTATTGTCAACTGTCGGATTTGGATGGTCGTAGGCGCTGGGGCCCAATTCTAAAATTCTATTGATCGAAACTTTTTAAACTAAGGTTTGCAGGATTATTAAATGATGTTTGAATAAGAGAAGGGGATGAACCATGAAATATATGTGGGATCAACCATATCATGATGGTTTAATATTTGAACAAAGGTCGTGACCATATAAGAGATATAGCATTATATGTGAGTAGGCTGACATCGTTTAATATATGTACCTGCCGAGGGTTATATGATATGGTTGAGTTATATCGAGAGCATGCTGAGATGAATTAGGGATGCGCCTTATATGCAAAGGCCCAAACCATATATATATTTATACAGTGTGCAATATATATAAAGGCAGGGTGTAATGCATCGTGGGCGTGACGAGAAATGATTAGTATTAAACCTTTGGCAAAGTATATATGTGGGTAGCGAATTTATATTAAAAAGATAGTCATATTTATGCAGCGGTTACATTACTGCAATAAAGAGTGCAAAATAGGTACTTACAATCAGCAAAAAATGACAAAACCAGCAGAGCCAAAGACTAGAAAATGGGCTAAGTGAAATTGGTTTTTATGTAACCAAAAAGGTGAAATGTAAATGGTTTTTAATTGATTTATATTGTTGTGATGCAAAGGCAAGTATCCTAAGGAAAGGAAAAATCCAACTGTGGCATGAAAATTTGTACATATTGTTATAAATCTAAAATGAGTTAAATAAAAGGAATGAAAAGACAGAAGCCAAAGAGTCATGGTAGTTCACTCCAAATTCCTGTAAAATACAAAAAGTCATGTGAGGAACTATATATGTTGTATCAACTTGATATGCAAGTGAGGGGTTAGAAAGAGTAGAAATAGAGAGTGCAGAGCATAGAAGAGTGAGACAGAGAAGATTAAGAGAAGCAGAGCAGAAAGAGATGCTACAGAACAGAGCTAATATCTGAGATAAATCAGCAAACATTTCTTTTGATAAATGGAAGGGAGTTGGTGCTTCCTTGCAAGTTGTAGCTTGCAGAATTGAGGTTGGAGCCTCCTGTAGGTTGGTGCTTGTAGAAAAATAGTGGTGAGACGGAGTTGGAGCTTGCCTTTGCATCACAACAATAATAAGATGTGGTTTTCTCCCTTTATGGGTTTCCACTTACATCTGTTGTCTCTGTGTGTGTTTCTTATGAGTTGATGTGATTCTTTCAATCTGCTTAATTGTTTGCTGCTCTCAACATAAGTATGGTGTCACTTTAATTTAATATTGGCTGCAAAAATTTAAGGATGTTCACAAATTAAGCTGCAAATAAGTTTAGTGAAAATTTTAAAAAGCTTATGTATATATTAAACTGATTCACCCCCCCCCCCCTCTCATTTTAATTAAATATTCAACACAGTTTACATTCATGTGATGAAGGATGCCAGGAAGAAGCTGGAGCCAACCGTAGAGGTTGGGATATTTTTGGGGTACACAGAAACACCCCATAACTATCATGTGTATTTTCCAGACAGTCGAAAGACTGTTGTGCGATGGGATATCAAATTTCATGAGGAAAAAACCATGAAGTGTTTTCCTGAGAGGGAGCCACACTTGCATGCATGTGAGGAGCTATTGGTTCCTAAGAATGAGCCTCAGGATGTGGATAAGATACAAGAGGAGGTTCATGGAGTGGAAGAAACCACTCATGTAGCACCACCCATCAGATGGCGGAAGTGCACTACAGAAGATGAGCGACTGAATCTTGATGCAGAGAAGATTGTCAGAGCACCTACATCACAGCGCAGACAGATACAATCACCTGACTGATATACTGGATACATGGCTCTGATCAGCAAGTGTATCATGATAGAACCATCCTCTTTCGAGGAAGTTATGGAGGACCCTGCATGGGTAGATGCCATGGTGGAAGAGTATGATTCGATTGTCAGAAACAGTGCATGGGAGATTGTCCCAAGGCCGGAAGGGAAATCAGTGGTAGGTTCAAGATGGATCTACAAAGTGAAGCAAGCAGCTGATGGGAGTGTCAAGAAATACAAGTCAAGATTTTTTGCCCGGGGCTTCTCACAGATTGAGGGAATTGACTATGAGGAAACCTTTGCACCTATCTCAAGGTATTCTTCCATACGGAGCATCCTAGATCTCTCAGCGCAGATGGGTTGGCACATTCATCAAATGGATGTGAAGACTGCATTCCTCAATGGATTCATTGAGGAGGAGGTGTACATAGAGCAGCCCAAAGGTTTCGAGATCTTCAGCAGTGATTCGCATGTGTGCAGGCTCAAAAGAGCGCTGTATGGGTTGAAACAAGCACCTCGTGCTTGGTACACATAGATAGACAGTTATTTCACTGGTCTTGGATTCACCAAGGGTGAGGTGGATCCAAACCTATAGCAGATTGTGGTGGAGGGTAAGTTGTTGATCATTTTACTTTATGTAGATGATTTGATTTTGATGAGTGTTGAACAGTTGATACTCTCATGCAAGGCTGATCTTGCAAAAGATTTTGAGATGAATGACTTGGGCCTCCTTCATTATTTCCTCGGATTGGAAATTTGGCAGCGCAGTGATGGACTATTTATGTCTCAAGGCAAGTATGCTCGGGAGATACTGGAGAAGTTCAACATGTGTGGCTTCAAGCCTATCGATACTCTTCTTCCTGGTGGTTGGAGGAAAGAGGATGCTACATCGGCAGAGGTAGTGGATGCCACTGTTTACCAATAGTTGGTGGGGTCACTTATGTATCTAGTCAATACACAACCTAACATATGCTACGCTATTAACCATCTTTCACAAGCTATGGTTAAGCCTACCAAGCTCTTTTGGAAGGCAGGGAAGCATGTATTGAGATATTTCAGAGGCCCATAAGGATATGGATTATGGTACAGACAGTCGAATGAGGTGAAGTTGCATGGCTTCACAGATGCAGATTGGGCAGGGAGCCAAACAGATAGAAAGAGCACATCTGGAGGGATTTTTAGTATTGGGTCGATAGTAGTTTCTTGGTACAGCAAGAAGCAGAGATCCGTGGCACTCAGTTCAGCAGAGGCTGAGTACATGGCAGTGAGTTTGGCTGCATGTGAGGCTATATAGATGAGGAAGATCCTGGTCGGGTTGTTTGGTTCACACTTAGATCCTACTATGATATATTGTGATAATCAGAGTTGCATCAAACTCTCAGTTAATCCAGTATTTCATGATAGATATAAACACATTGAGATCTGGTATCATCATATCATATATTGTGTGCAGCGTAAGATCATGTTACTTCCTTACATTCCTACGGAGGATCAAGATGCTGATATCTTGATGAAGGCGCTCACCAGGAGAAAATTCGAATACCATAGAGGCAATATCAGGGTGGCAGATAATCCCTATCTTGTTGAAAGGGAGTGTTGATATTGTAACAAGATGATGAGCTTAGTGAAAAGATTCGCCTTCACTAAGTGGGCCCGCAGGCTATTTTTGGCACAAGTCTATTTTTAGACATGTCGATCATATTCTATGAGTTGTAGGATGCTATTTGTGGATGGTTGGTCAAGTTGGAAAAATATACAGACTTCTATTTTTAGACATATTGGGCAGAATCTATTTTTATATTGCTAGTCTAAAAATAGATATGTCGAATATTATTAGCTCTTAGTAATATTTGGACTATAAACATTATCTTATTCGCTTAGAGCACTTCAGTTAAGTGCACAGATGTGGCATAGGAGGTAATAGAAGGAATTATGCTATTCCTTAGGGTTAAGTGGAGCTATTTCATGGAGAATTTAGTTAGAACTCATGTGACAGAGTTTGGTGGAGTTGTAGAAGTAGTTGGTGGAGTTGTGTTCAGTTTAACTCAGTTAAACATAGTTGAGCTAGTTGTATCTGGTCTAACTGATTGATACAATAGTGAGAGTGGTGTGAATTAATTATTAATTAATTCACTAATTATTAACTCATTAATCAACTAAAGAATACATCAGTTAACTATAGTGCATGGACAGTTTCAGTGGAGACTAGTGGAGAGGTAGGTGAAAGAGCAGGTTGACTATCAGTTGTGACTATAGTGTTGCATGATTTGCAAAATCCAGTGATTGGAGATGCCAATGAGGATTGCGTGAGCAAGGCTGGACCAATTCGAGTTCATTCAGAGCCAATATTTAGCAGGGATTGCACAGTAGAGGCAGGCTAGCAGGTGGCAAAGATCGGTGCATGGATTTCCTAGATCGGGCCTGATTATTGTGTAGCGATTGTGTTGTACTGAGAGCTTGACATGATCAGCTTTGTATGAGGATTGTTACATGATATCTATGAAACATATTATATACAGATAGTTGGGGTTTTTAGCTTCAGGATTTCCCGTTAAAACATTGTGTTCATATGTGTGAATTTTTATGGTTTCAATGTGTGCATGCAATTGATTTAATTTCTACAAGTAATGATCAATAGTAGAAGAGATTATGTATTGTGCATGAAGTCAAATAGTGTGTGATCAAGAGAATCTTGGATGTATAACGCATTAGTTATATAATTTCTACATATTTTTGGAGCATGAGACTTTCAGGGATTATCTTACAGAGTAAAAATATCAATCTAGAGCGCTAAAATAGAATCTAACTTTCAGCCAAATTTTCCATATTAAAGAGAATAGGAGACCTCGCAGCAGCAATAGAAGAAGAGGGAATATGTAGAATAGATTATTTTTTCCTACATTCTATGGGTCATTTAAAATCATGGAAAAGGCTTGGATGGAGAAGTTAGATGATTTCTTCTAGCGACACCCAGTAGCAGAAAAGGAAGCCATTTCGAGTACAACACTTCACCTTGAGGGTGAAGTAAATGATTGATGGTTTGGTAGATTGAAACATGAAAGAGTGACTTTGTATGCAGAGTTCACTCAAATATTTGTAAAGAGGTTTGACAGAAGAAAACCAGAGACACTTTCATTTAGACATTGTCCAATATTGATGGGGAAGTATATGAGGAACAAAAAGAAGATGTCAGCATTGACACTCCAGGAGAAGAGAAGCTACCATCACCACTAGCTACAATAGAGGTAATTGCATCTGTGGGAGGAACAATTACATCTTTGTTAGATGGTCCTAGGAATTTAACATTGAGAGTCCCATTCATGATTCAAGACATGCATGAAGAACAGGAAGCAGATACCAGTGTTGGTGCAATAGTAGAGGAGCAACCATCACCATCACTAGCATTTGGAGAAGCAATTGCACCGGTTGGAGGAAATTTTGTAGCTTTGCAAGATGTTCCCAAGAATCAGTTGATCCAAGGTGTTGTGGCTCATTTTCATTCAATTTTGAAATATTTCTCAAAACACACAAAAAAAAAACATTTATGTTAGAAGATGTAAAAAAATTTATATGTCGAAAAATAATTTTTGATTTATATGTTAGTGTATTAAAATTATGTGTGGAGATGTGAAGGCTGGTCCCTTGGTAGGACCCCTTATCACGATCAAATTTCGTGAAAAATATTTTCCATATTCATTTTTTACAACTCCCGACTGCAGATTCGATCTTAAATGGGACCCGCCCCGCCACGTCACCTCTTCTCCCCGCATATCGCAACTTCAAAATTCCGTTGCTAATCTCTAATCCCTACTATGTTATGAACGTCGATATGTGATTTGTGATTGGCCCCACCTCCACTTGACACATCATCCCTACGTTTATCGCATATCGCACATCACACATCGCAAGCTTAGGAGGAATGGCACTCATGAACCATGTTGGAATGCCGAAATGAAAAATGCGACAAGGGCCAGCTACGATGTAGCCCATAAATATGATTTAATATATTCCATATCACACATCGCACATTGCAAGATCACGAGGAATGGAACTCATGAAACATGTTGGAATGTGGAAATGTGAAGTATGATAAAGGGATGGATGTGATAGTTTTCAAAGGAAAATATGAATTTATTTAAATTCCAAGATTATGTGCAGTTGCGTTGTTCTATGAAGAAACGTGAACGAGGTCAATAGACTCAGGTAACACTTGGCCACGTGCAAAACAATGTTGTCTTCCTTGCGCCTTGAAAATAAACGGAAGCTTGAACACAATGGTGTTGGACTCGGGCAAGTGACCCAAAAAAGAGAAAAGGAGAGGAGAAGACAAAACGCTGCAGGAATGAGCATAACAGGAAGAGGCAGGCAAAAGGAGCATATGGTGGCACTATTGGAAACACAAAAACTAGGTCAAGTTGGCAAATATGCGTTATTGAATAACTGTTTGAATACCACATCAGAAACAGAAAAGACATGACAGCAAGCAAAAAAGACAAATATTGAACTCTGGAAGAAATGCAAGGCCAGGATGTCTAATCTGTCAGGGAGACAGATCAACACTTCAGGGAGACACATTAGCAATAAAATTAGATTTACAAAAAATAATAATATTTCAAGTTTTAATTTGTTTTCTTTGTTTTTTAAGATTGAAGCTATAATCATGTCCTCAATTGCAATGTAATAAGTAATTTTAATAGTTTAGGTAGTCAAAGTTGTTTCAAGAAGTTATAGTAGTTACGAACTATTTTTGATGTATTTAAGAAGGATAGAAAGAAATAAGAAGGGTTCCAAGTTTTGGACCTCTGGAAGACAAAAACTTTGGTACTTCTTCTAATGGGTGAATGAAAGAAGCAACAAGTTTCCTGCAACTGTTGATGGTGATTCATATTTCTTGTGTCATTTTATGTTGCTTCTTCCTTGAATGAAGTGAGTTAAAGAAGCATTTGGTCTCTGATTTAAATTTGTAAGTAAGAGTTAAATAGCCTTAATAAGCGCTCTTTCACTCCAACTCCTCTCCCTTCACAAATTCTCTCTAGAACTTGAAAGTAATAGATTCTGTGTTTGCATCATATTATTTTGAGTTTCCTCTCTCTCCATGAATTCTCTATGAAACTTAAAATTAATAGATTCTATGTTTACAACATATTACTTTGAGTTTCCTCTGTATTTCTTCTTTTCCATTCAGATATTAGCAGTTAATGGCATTGTAAAGTCTTTAATTATACCATATTATGAAGGGTTTAGAATAATTAGTTTCCAAAGGGATTGAACGAAGACCACTTCATATAATTACTTTTGTGACACATTTTTTAAAAATGTCTTAGGCATTGATTCCTTTCCACAACAAAGGAATTGTCTCTTAAGATACAACATTTTCTGGTGCCATTTTCAGGGATGAAGAGACGAAGTTTATTTTCCATGGGTTTTTCACATTATTTCCTCTGGTTGTTTAGTGAGGAGGAAATATTTGGTTGTGTTTTTTATTCACAGAATTCTGGCTCACAAAAGGCCTTACACGAGGTCGAATACTTCATAGAAGAAGGTCCCTTCTTTGTCAAACCCTGAAAGATTGGTTTCTAAAAGGGTTTGAAAATGAAAAACCCCCTCAACACCTAGTCCTACACTGTCTGGTCCTCACAGTAGTTCTAGTAATCCTTTCTTTGAATATATCTCTAAAGTACTTCCTTTCTGGAACAAGATTCCCCTTTCACCCAATTTATTTTCAAGAACCTAAGTTGGAAGAACAGTCCTTTGAATCTTTTTCTTTTACTTTTACTCAAGCTCAAAAAACTCCAGTTGATGGTCCCTCTGCCATTTTCCATCAACCTACTCCCATATCGGTTTTACCTCCACCTACGTTCATTTTCACAGCAGGTTCATCGACTTCATCTAACCAAGGAAAAATCAATCAAGGTGAAAATATGGCATCACCAACCTTTTTGTTGAACATATATGCTCCACTTAACCTTCCACAACCAATGAATGTGATGCCTCAAGAGTATCTTAAATTACTCCCACGTTTTACTGGAGAAGATGAAATAATTGTAGAAAAACACTTTCCTGTGTTTTGTAATTTTGCTGAAAATATGAATGTAGAACATGTTGATGTTGTAATGAGGCTTTTTGTTCAGTCTCTGGATGGAGAGGCTAGAAGTGGTTTAAGGGATTACCGAATAATTCTATTAATACATGGGAATAACTAGAAAATCAATTCACTTAGAGATGGGGTGAAAAAAGGTATCATGGATATTAACTAACAGAATTAAATGCAATCAAAAGAAGACCAGATGAGAATATATCAAGTTTTATCAAAAGATTCAATAAATTGTATAACATTTTGATGCAGATTTTAGTTTCACACTTAGAGAAAGGAGATCCCCTACTCTAGAGCAGATACAAATAGATGCTTTAGAAATTGAAGCTAATATGAGTACAACTGGGATGGCGAAAGGGAAACAACCAGTCCAAGAGAAGGGGAAAGAAAAAGAAGAATCATGACAAGATTAAAGAATTGAAGAAATTACAAAGGTGATAAAAAAATATTCAAATAAGCTAGTTAATATGGAATTGGAAATTAAAAACTCCCAAAGAAAAATACAAAAAAACTGAGGATTTTACCCTCAATTCAGAAGACAACCCCTGAAAATTTTGCAGAGGGAAAGAAAATATCAAGACCAAGTTCAAGCACCATTGTATATTGAAGAAACACCTAAAGAGTCAGCATAAGATGACCAAAAGGAGGCTGAAGATCAAATATCTTCTATGTACACAATAGAAGAGGATGAAGAGAAAGATCGTGAAGGAGAATATACTAAAACTTAAATATCTTTTTGTAATATCCCCAAAAGGGACTGTCAGCAATGCATGTCTAAAAAAACACATTTTTCAGAAATGGATGCTACAGAATTTGAGATCAGCCCTTGAATCCCTTCTATGTGATAATCTAAGACCTAATTCCAAGAGGAGATAAAAAAAGAATTAAACTAAGTGAGGTAAATAGACCTACCACACCTAGTATGGCTTGAAAATTGCCCAACGAAGGGACTACAACAATATGCAACAATACTGCTTCAGAAATAACATAGTTTGGCTAAGCAGTAGAAGGAGGCAAATAGGGAGGCTCAAAATTTATGTATATATCAGCAAATCAGATCCATTATGTGGCCCAAACAAAATATAACAAGGAAGAGAAGACAATGGTGGAAGAAATCCCTAAAGAACAGGTGCTGCAACACATGTAATGACTGCAAAAGGCTTGACAACATTATTTTATTGAGCATACAACAAAAATATATTACAAATTAGATCTAGATCAGATATGTGTAAAAAATATTATATTTATATCAGATCTGTACATTAGATTGTCTCTACTTTACATACCCCTTGGGGTTTTGAGCAAAACATGTAGCACAAGGAGCAGATCTAAGATTCTATGCAGTAGATATACAGATCTATTCAGAATTTTTGAATCATATACATAATTATTCAGATCATATCTGAATATGACATGGATAAGAACATAAATCCATGGATCACCATAGTGAAGGTTAGATCCCCAACACTGGAGATCACTCCTCAATAGTTTCCAAAACACCCTGCAACTTTCCTCTTTGCTGATAACGTAGTCCTAGAAGATAAACTGCACTGTAGACTTGAAGAGCAGATTGGCCTGATGCCAAGATGTATATCTGAAGCTCCAATCAAATAATACACTCTTGTCAATGAATAGAGGACTCTCCCACTGAAAAGAGGCACTAGAATGGCCTAGATCTGAGCAGATCTAGCCTCCACTTGCTACAACTTACAAGGACAACCAAACCCTCAATAAGATCTGTGTTGTAGTTGGAAGATGAAGCTTGGCCAAATGCCTAATAGTGGACAAGATGTACAAGACTCCTCCAAGAGCTACTCAATGGAAGAGGTGGGATTCATGATTAGGAACACCTAGTGCTAAACAACACTATTATCAGCTAAACAACAAGAGAATGATATATGTATAAACAGACAATATATTCATAAAAATTCATACCATGAACAACCTTCTCTTGTTGTCCCCTCTTCCTTTTATAAGATGAAAGTCTTGCAAAACCCTAAATCATCTCAATGATTTAGCTCCTTTCACATGTGTAGCCTCCAACTAGAAATGCGATGTGCATCTAGGAGGTTCATTGCATCTGGACAGTGCTGTGGATTTGGTCCCATTGACCCAGTCAAATGTTTCAATCCCTATCATACATAAGGGTGTTTTATTAAGGCAACCCAATTTTAGCCTTGTTCACATGGGCATTGATTTATTTGTTGTTTTAGGAGTTTTATTGATCCTCCTTTAAAATTTTATTCATGTTCAAGAAAAATGAAACAAAATTGTGTATTCCCATTAGCTTGGGCTAATTGGGAATATTACAGTCCTCCCCTCCAAAATGTTGCTTGTCCTCAAGCAACTGATAGGGTGAGTGCTACAACACATCTCCTCCTCCATTGGTGATACCATCAATGATCAATCTTTCCTTACAAGCTAAGTGCTCACGAATCCAACCTTCCATTGATTATTTCTCTAATGCTTTTATGAGAGGTGAATGACCCATCCCATAAGGATTTAAGAACTCAAATGAAACAAACATGGCTGAACCAAATCTCTCTTTGAAACATGTAACATAAGGTACATGGAGAGTCTCCATCCCATGAGGTGCATACATGCTCCCCATCCTCCCTCCATAGAAGGTCATAAACAGTACAAGTATATCATAAATGCATGGAAGTAAAACTATGTACATATAAATAGAAAATTGAGCATGAGGAGGTGGGTCATAATCCCACATATGGTACCAGCGTAGTGCATCTCCTGCCTGCCTAAAAACAAGACACAGTAAGTGGTTTTCCCACCACTTACTTGCTGCCCAAGTCATCTCACTATTGTTGAAGGTGAGAGATATGTTTGGTGCCTTGGGGAAGCACCCATCATGATGAAAAATATCCCTTTTCTCATCAAGGGAGTGGCCAAATTCAGAAATTTTAATGGCCCAATAGTTGCCATGAGATTTACATGATACATTTCTCCTTTTAGGAGTCATGGCCTACATAAAAATGGTAAAATAACATGTACAATCAGAGAAAAAAACTTGCTTTACATGAACAAATCCTTTACCCACAATGCCTCTGATACACATGGAGTTGTGAATGGATCTTTCTCCTCTTTCCAAAGTGGGAAGAGATGACTGAAATGACGCTTGCATAGAGTCCCATGTCTGCCCCAACTCCACATAGCTCATGGATTCTTGAAAATACTGATATAGTTCCTCTTTCAAGCCTTCCCAATCAAAGATCCACATGATGATGTTGTAGATCCTCATGGAATACAGGTGGCTGAAACATAACTCTTTGCGTGCTCCTTGTAGTATCTTATGCTTGAGCTTAGAAGCTCTAGACAAAAATATTCTACCATGATGATAGATGACTCCTCCTTGGACTAAGTAGCCCTCTTCATGCAGTTGTTCATCAAGTATCATACATGTGTGAAGATCTTTGGAATAATCCACTAGTAGTTGGGATTCCCAATACAGATCTACACTACTCAATAATGACAACACTCATGATGCATCAACCAAAGTGTCTGTCATGTTGCTGATCCTTCCTTTGTCATCTCCTATGCCAAAGGTGTGTGTTGGAAGGTTGATCCTTCCATTCTTCTCCTCCCAAAACTCAAGATCAGAAAGGAGAGTGGGTGATGATGATAAGGGAAGAAGATTTCCCTCCTCCTTGACCTTACCCAAGTCTCCCATCATTGTAGCTTTTCCTCCAAGTGCTCCAATCCCTCCTGGATCTGAGTTTTAAGCAGCAAGTTGTGAGGTTTTCCCCACAGAATCTGAATCAGGTGGCCTCCTAGGTGGTTTGCCACTAGATAATGAGGTTTCAGGGACCATCCTCATATGAAAAATAGATGGGATCCTCATGTCCCTACTTCCACTACACAATTTCAACTCTGTTTCATGTGTGTCTCATGAAATTTGGAGACCCATATTAGTGGTGTAAGAGTGCCTCTGATTGGAGCATTTGCTCCATTCTCTTTTCCTAGAAATAGTGGATCATCTTTTGCTATGTCAGCTTTGTGATCGCTCCTTTGTTTTGTCTCATTGTCTCTTAGCACAGACACATGCTTCTCATGTCCTCCATATGGAATATCCTTAGAAACTCCTTGCAAAGATGCAAGAGCCCCTCTAGTGGAAGCCATTTCTTCATCTTAGTATCCTAATGAAAATAGATCTCCTCCTGCTATCTCAACGTTGGAGGATCTTCTCTGCTCTTTCTCTCCCTTCTCCTCATCAATGGAGAATTCCTCATCATTAAGAGACCCTTTTCCTTGATCTCTTATTGAAGAAGGAACCCTCATGTTTTCTCCTTGAGAAAAGAGACCTTGTTGTAGTGGGGTTTTTGCCTTTGGAAAATTATGCAACAGATCTTCAACCCCTTCAACAATGTTTAGAACTGGATTTGAGTTAATGGAATGTTCCAACTTATGCAAAGATTTAGATTTCTTGGGCTTGATTTTCTTTCCCCAAGAAGTCTAGGAATGTCTTACATCAAATCTTTTCACTAGTCTCCTAGTGAACTTTGCATAAGAAGAGATATTTACCCTTTTCAAGGAAGAAGATTCAAATAGCCACCAAGCATAAGCCTTTCCTTGAAGATGCAGCACTGCTAATTTCAAGGCTTCTTCTTTTGAAACTTGATGCAGCTAGAATTATGTGCCAATGTTCCTTACCTAAGACTTGGCTAAGTATTTAGGCGACCCATAAAAATTAGGTAGAGAGAATCTACCCAAAATGTGCTGCATGCACCCTCTTCTTCTACTATAACTGCTGGATCATTCTTCTTTGAGTTAGAAAAAATTTGGGAAACTGAGATGCACTTTGAATCTTTCTGATTGAGACTCATATTCTTGGAGATAATCACCATGAGATTCCTCCTTTGGTGTTCCTCCTTTTCCTTCTTTCTTTGACAAGAAAGTAGGCATGCTCCAACATTTCATATTAGTTTGTGTGGATAAATTCTCACACACATAGTAATAAGTATTGGGGTTTTCTTTATGCAAAAATCCTCCCAAGGGATCTGCATGTCTTTCCCTCTTCATTCCCCAGATTTCTTCTTTTAGTTCATACATAGCTTGAGAAAGCGTTTTAGAGAACTCTTCTCCTTGCAATCTTCCAGATAAAGGGATATTACCCTTTTCTTCTGTGTCTTCAGTGTAATCATACTTCTTCTTCAGTATTTTGTTTCCATGAAAAGACATATTGGATTCTAAAGAAAATTGAATCACAGGCTGTGCCAAGATTATTGCTTCCATACCACTGTAATATCCCCAAAAGGGACTGTCAGCAATGCATGTCTGAAAAAAACATTTTTTAGAAATGGATGCTTTAGAATTTGAAATCAGCCCTTGGATCCCTTAGATGTGATAATATAAGACCCACTAAGAGGAGATAAAAAATGAATCAAACTAGGTGATGTAAATAGACCTCCCACACCTAGTATGGCTTGGAAATTGCCCAAATAGGGACTGCAACAATATGCAACAAAACTGCTTTAGAAACAACACAGTTTGGCTAAGCAGTAGTAGGAGGCCAATATAGAGGCTCAAAATTCATGTATATATCAGCAAATCAGATCCATTATGAGGCCCATACAACATATAACAGGAAAGAGAAGACAATGGTGGAAGAAATCCCTCAAGAAGAGGTGTTGCAACACATGTAATGACTACAAAAGGCTTGACAACGTTATTTTATTGAGCATACAACAGCAGTATATTAGAACTTAGATATAGAGCATATATGTGTACAAAATATTAGATCTATATCAGATATGTACACGAGATTGTCTCTACTTTACATACCCCTTGGGGTTTTGAGAAAAACATGTAGCACAAGGAGTAGATAGGAGATTCTATGCAGGAGATCTGCAGATCCATTTAGAATTTTTGAATCATATATAGGAGTATTTAGATCAGATCTGAATATGACATGGATAAGAACAGAAATCCATGGATCACCGCAGTGAAGGGAAGATCCCTAACACTAGAGATCACTCCTCAATAGTTGCCAAAACACCTTACAACTTTCCTCTTTGTAGATAACATAGTCCTGGAAGATAATCTGTGTTGTAGACTTGAAGAGTAGTTTGGCTTGATGCCAAGATGTAGAGATGAAGCTCCAATCGGCTAATACACTCTTGTCAATGGAATATAATACTCTCCCACTAAAAAGAGGCACTAGAATGTCCTAGATCTAAGCAGATCTAGCCTCCACTTGCTGCAGCTTACAAGGAAAACCAAACGCTGAACAGGATCTACGTTGTATTTGGAAGATGAAGCTTGGAAAAATTCCTGATAGTGGACAAGATGTATAAGACTCCTCCAAGAGCTACTCAATGAAAGAGGTGGGATTCCTGATTAGGAACACCTAGTGCTAAACAAAACTATTCTCAGCTAAACAAAAATAGAATGATATATGTCTAAACAAACAATATATTCATAAAATTCCATACCATGAACAACCCTCTATTATTGTCCCCTCTTCCTTTTATAAGATGAAAGTCTTGCAAAACCCTAAACCATCTCAATGATTTAGCTCCTTTCACATGTGTAGCCTCCAACTAGAACTGTGCTATGCATCTAGGAGGTTCATTGCATCTAGACAGTGTTGTGGATTTGGTCTTGTTGATCCAGTCAAATGTCTCAATCCCTTTCATACATAAGGGTGTTTTATTAAGGCAGGCCAGATTTAGCCTTGTTCACATGGAAATTGATTTATTTGTTATTTTAGGAGTTTTATTGATCCTCCTTTACAATTTTATTCATGTACAAGAAAAATGAAAAAAAATTGTGTATTCCCATTAGCTTGGGCTAATTGGGAATATTACACTTTTTCTGAAGATGAGATGAATGAATACTATAAAAATTTGTAGATTTTATGCAAGCTGAGTTGCACAAGAAGTATAATTTGAGATCAAGGAAAAGATCAAGGCTACAAGACACTAAGGGTGAGAAACAAGACCCTGACCCTCCTCCAATGGCGACTCCACAACAAAAGGACCCTGTAAAACAAGTCAGTAATGGGAATCAACCTATAAATTCAGTTAATAGAATAGATGTGTAGCAGGGTGAACCTTCCCAAAGAAACTTTGTTGATAATAATATTTTGGAGAGAGTTTTTCATGTACCCGAACAAGCGGAAAATTCTAGAAAGAGTGAAGATGAACCTGAAAAGAGCGTTAAACAAACTCATGCTTTCAGTTTGACAAAAGAGTTGGAGCAGGTAAAAATTTAGGTACCTCTTCTAGAATTAGCTAAAATACCAATCTACAAGAAAGAAATTTCATAATTTATTAATCTCACACAGATTGAAGATATAAGTGACATTGTGAGCTTATAAGAAGAGAAGCAGTGGTCACCTTTTTTTCTCATGTAGAAGAAGTATATCCTTCCGTTCCACCATTGTATATTTCTCTGTTGCTTCATGATTTTACTCTCCATAATTTTATGCTGGACTCAGGAGAATCTCATAATCTCATGCCATTCCCTGTTATGAAGGAGCTAAAATTGCAGATTACCAAACCTTTCAAGGATCTGTATTCATTTGACTCCAAAAGGGTGAAATGTGTTGGGTTAATTTAATATGTAGTAGTTTTTTTGGCACAAATTACAACAAAGAGTATAGTCATTGATGTAGTTGTTGCTGACATACCAGCTAGGTTTCGAATGCTCCTGTCAAGATCTTGGGAAGAAAAGTTGGGAGGTGTTCTAAAATTAGATTTCAATTATGCTATCATTCTTGTTTTCAATGGGGAAGAAAGGATTTTGTACAGGGTAGAAGGGTTCGTGAAAAACATTTCCAAGAAAGAAGCAGGAAATTTCCCTATTTATACTCAAGAAATAGAAGCTATTTCATGTTTCATGCTGCATGAAGATGCAGAATTTGTTGAAGACATATGGAAGCATATCTCTTCAGCAGTTGTAAATAATGAGATGCATTCAAACAAGATTTGGAAATGTTATTTTGATGGTGCCTACTCCAAGGATGGCATAGGAGGTAGGTTCTTGTTGATATCACTAGAATGTAACCTCATGTTTTTTTTCTTTTAAATTCGAATTTGATTCGACAAACTACGTGGCTGAGTATGTGGCCTTAATTTTAAGCCGTAAAGTTGCTAAATAGATGGGGGTTCAATGTATTTCAATTTTCGATGACTCTGAATTGATAATAAGACAGATTAAAAATCATTGTCAAACCAAGAATCCGAGATTAAGATCATACAAAAATGAATTTTGGGATCTGATAGAGAACTATCTTGAAATCTTCAATCTTCATTTCATTCCTAGGGAGGGGAATAGGTTATCAGATTCATTTGCAGTTGAAGATAGTGTTAGAAAATTATATATTACAGAGCAATGAAACAAATAAAATATATTTGGAAACACAAACACAAGAAAGACATAAAACCAGAGAGACACAAATATACGTGGTTCACCCAGTTTGGGTTATGCCCACCCTGAACATCGAGTCCTTCCTTTCTATTATCTAGAAAAATGAAGATACATAACCTACATTAGATCCGTTGTAATATCCTTTGTTCTCTCTCACGGTCTCCCTATATGTTTCTCTCTTTGAGAATACACATACAATACACAACCATAATACAATACCCTCATACAAAGAGGGGTTTCCTTCTAAGGCAAAAAAACCTAAACTAAACATAACTTCTACCATCATATCATCCGCCTAATGAACGACCCAGATTGACTAGAAATTACTATACTTTTACAAGGCAATTTTACATACGTTTTTAGATTCGAGGCATTGCCACAAAATGCCAGCTAGGGGAAGGCTTCCTCTAAAGTTGTCTTGCCCCCCCCCCACCCCCACCCCCCGAGCGGACCCTCCAAGCGAGTGTTTAATTATGGGTGGCGTTGCCGCCGCATTAGTACAAAGATTAGTTTCTTTGTGATACAAAATAAACAAGATAATCGATGCGGTTGCAATACCCAGAATCTTCGTCTGCCATGCATATAAGAATAAATTTCGACAATTACACCCAAACTAAGGCTTCAAGTATGGAAATTCCAAACTCTCAATGTGGAAGCTCTCTTTCAATTTAACTTCAACCTATTGTTAAATCCCATTCCAAAAGAATTCATTCATATTTTAAGACTTCCAATTATACATGCGCCTTATAAGACTTCCAATCCAATTAACATTCAATGCTTTCATAATTCAGACCCATTACTTCTCATACATTATTTCCATTTAAATCACAATCATTCACATATGATTTTAATACTGGAATTTAAAAGCAAAGGATGCGCCCATGCTTACCATTTCATACCTCTTCACGTTCTTGCCAGAATTCTATTGCTTGAATGTTTGACTCTGTTTCAACTTTATATATCAGCCATTGTGAGTGTTTGAACTCATTTCTCAAAGGATCGCCCACAATAGTTCTAAAACAACATTACTACCACCGCACGACATATCGACCAAATGAAGTTCACCTGCTTGCAATGTGACTCAAACGATGAACTGCGCCTTTAATTTACCAAAACAACATATGTAAAATAATGTGGGCAATTAAATGGTCACATATCAGAATTGAACCATAACCCAGTAAGGCTTGACTTCTCCATTTAACCTTTCACTGCCAGACTTCTCCATTTTCATTTTCACATAAAACCCAACGATTTCATTGTGTTTAACATAAATCGATATCACTGTTTAATTTGTTCATAATAGACAAAGTTTAAACAACACTCTGCGCCTCTTCATACAGTGATATATTTTAGTCGACTTAAATACAACGACTTCATGCAATTTCCCCAACGCTGCAATTTCGACTTTGCCGGATCGCTGACTTGTGCTCTTTCTCTGCAATTTCAAATTTTAATTCACTGTCTAATGGCTCGTAGGAAGAAATCGAATTATTGAAATTGTCACTTCAGTATAGATTGTTGTAATTCACCCAACAGATTAATGTTTAGTGTTCCCTTACCAATTTCTTAAATGCAAACTGAACTCTTTTGCACATGTTACCAACGCCTTCAGCATTCCATGATTCTAGATTTAGAATAGTGTTAATAGCAAATGGAATTCAAAACATTAAAACCTCATTCACCCAGAAATCATTTACGCATTCAATCAAATCAATACACTCTTCAACATCCAGAAAAAAATGTTCCATTGCTTCACTAACTTCTCCACTGCGCAATTAATTCAATTCAAAGCTGTCCATACCAACAATTTTCAACACGACTCACACCATTAATAATTTTAATCGATCCTTCATGCAGCAGAATCAAAACACATTTATTCTCTATTTACACTAGTGCCCAACACAACTCATAACAGAAATGAGGATCGACTCCTGATTTAGATCTGGTATTACACATTTCTCTAAACACATCGACTATTACTGGCACAGTTAATAACAACATTTGGCTTTTCATTAACGCATTCAACATTCCTCTCTTTCTTCAATTGGATCTGTAATATAAAACTTGACAGTGACTTGTGAAATCAAAGAATATTCCAATTGATACAATCGACTTTATCGAACAATACTAAATGGGCTTCTGCAGAAATTGAACTTCTTTCACAAGGACTAAACGCTATTCCTTTGCACATAATAATTCCAAAATTCAAAGAGGAACGAATTTCCTTTCATTCATTGAACACACAAATTCAATCTTATGCAAACTCAATAATGGACATACAGTCAAAAAATCAATGTTGTATTAACACACAAAACACTTACAATACAATTTCCTTCCTTGGCCTGATTTCCAATCATTTGGCCCTTTACAATTGCCCGAAGGCTTCCAAGTAGAAACCTGCTCTCTACTCACCCTCTCACTCTCTCTTCAACTATTCAATTGTATTTTCCTCACAAAAACCACTCATATTTATACATAAATAATGCATTTAATTCACTCCAAAAATCTCTCCACCTAATCCTCAACTAAATCTATATTTTAGGTGTGGACTCAACAAAGTCCCATACATAGAATACCTACTCTCTAATTTTGCTCCTAATCTATTTCTCTCATATCCTTTTAATTAATAAAAGAATATTTACAAAATCCTCACTTTATCTCCTATTTCATTAAAAATGACAAATTAATTAATAAAATAATAAAAATGTCACACCCCCTTTATTACATATTTACAAATGAAAAAATGGCCTTGATGCTCCTGCATCATAATGGGCTCCACACCAACAATCTCCCACTTGGAGATTAATTTGCAACAACTCCACTACTGCTTCATTTGCTGGACAATGACTCCTCTTTGGACCTAGTTTTTTCTCATCTTCATCATCATACTTGAAGACCAGTTGAAACTGAGCATATTATTAGTTTCTCCTTTGTTAAAACTTTCGTTAGCAAATATGCAGGATTCCAGCTAGTGTGTATCATTTCCAGCTTCAACTATCCCTCTTCCAACACTAACCCTATGAAATGGTACTTGAGTTGTATGTGTTTAGTCTTGGGATGAAATGCATAGTTCTTTGCAAGATCAATGGAACTTTGGCTATCACTGTATAACATGCCCATATCATGCTTCTTACCCAATTCATCCATAAACCTTTGTAACCAAATCATTTCTTTACTAGCCTCTGTAGCAGCAACATACTCTACTTCTATTGTTAAATGTGCAACAAAACTTTGGATTTTTGAAACCCAACTGACAGTTGTTCCACCTACAGTAAATACATACCCTGTAGTGCTCCTCATGTTATCTCTGTTACCTGGCATATCTGCATCAACATATCCCTGTAGAGAAATTTTTGAACCACCAAAGCACAATGCTTGATCTGTGGTACCTCTCAAATATCTGAGAATCCATTTCACTGCCATCCAATGTTCTTTTCCTGGATTGTTCATGTACCTGCTTACAACTCCCATTGCATGTGAAATATCAGGTCTTGTGCAGACCATTGCATACATTAAGCTTCTGATTGTTGATTAATATGGAACTTTAGAAATATAATCCATTTCATCTTGGGTCTTGGGGAACATATCCTTACTAAATTTGAAATGGCTAGAAAAAGGTGTACTAACTGGTTTTGCATTCTGCATTTTAAATCTTTTCAACACCTTTTGTATGTACTCATTCTGGGACAATGTTAATTTGAGATTTTTTCTGTCTCTAGTTATTCTCATACCAATGATTTGTTTTGCAGCTCCCAAATCCTTCATTGCAAATGAGTTTGCCAATTTTCTTTTGAGCACATTTATTTCCTGCATGTTAGACCCTGCAACAAGCATGTCATCTACATACAATAACAATATAATATAGTTTCCATCATTTTTCTTTTTCAGATAATCACAATGATCAGAGTGACATCTAGTATAACCTTGTTCAGACATAAACCTATCAAATTTTAGATACCATTACCTTGGAGCCTATTTTAAGCCATACAAGCTCTTCTTTAACCTGCACACTAATTTTTCTTTCCCTTTGAACTCATATCCTTCTGGTTGCTGCATATAGATCTCTTCCTCCAAATATCCATGGAGAAATGTTGTCTTTACATCTAATTATTCAAGATGTAAATATTATGCTACTAAAAGACTTGAAATAGTTCTAATTGAAGTCATCTTAACAACATGAGAAAATATTTCATCAAAATCAATTCCTTTCTTTTGTGCAAACCCCTTCACCACAAGTCTAGCTTTGTACCTTTGTTTTCCTCCATCTTCTTCCTTCAGCCTGTAAACCCATTTATTCTGCAATTTAGTTTTACCTACAGGAAACTTGACTAAGTCCAAAGTCTAGTTATGCATTAAGGAGTCCATCTCTTCTTTAATTTCTAGCTCCCACTTCCTCCTGGTTTCAACCTGCATTGCTTCTTCATAACATCCGGGTTCAATAGAATCAGTCAACAATAATTAATATAATGAAGGAGAGTATCGTTCAGGGGGTATACTTATCTTGTTAGATCTTCTGACACCACTTCCAGGTGTTTGAGGTGCCTGTTGCTATTTTTGTGGTTGTTGTTGTTGTGGCTATTGATTATTATTATTTTCAAACACCTTTAATTTTTTGTGATCTCATTAGGAATTGTGTATTCTTTGTTTTCTTTTTCCTGTTTCTTTTCCCGTAACTGATTCTTATACAAGACTTTTTCATTGAATATTACATCTTTGCTCCTAATGATTTTGTGATTTTAATAATCATATAAGCAATAACCAAAATCATTAACACCATATCCAATAAAGGTACATTTATTTGATTTTTCCTCAATATTTGTTCTATTTTCTTTATTAATATGGACAAAGGCCTCACAACCAAAAGGATTTAAAAAAGAGTATTTTACCTTTTTAACTTTCCATGCTTCCTATAGAATACCACCATGCAAGAAAATTGAAGGCCATTTGTTTATTATATAAACAATAGTATCTATAGCATCTGCCCAAAATTGTAAAGGAAATCCTGCATGCAATCTCATGCACCTTGCACACTCCATGATTGTTCTGTTCATCCTTTCTGACACACCATTTTCTTGTGGTGTTCTTGGAACTATATTCTCTTTGTGAATTCCATGCTCTGAACAATACCTATCAAACTCTTTGCTGCAATATTCACCTCCATTGTCTGATCTAAGACACTTCAAATAATTTCGTGTCTTAATCTCAACCAAATCTTTCCATTTCTTGAAAGTATCAAATATATCAAATTTATTCTAAATACAATAAATCCATTTTTTTCTAGTTGCATCATCAATAAAAGTAACATAATAACGAGAGCCACCAAGAGATGATACCTGAGCATGTCCCAATACATCAGTATGCACAAGCTCTAATTTTTCGCTCTTATTTTCTTTCCCAACTCTAAGGAATGTTACTCTTTTTTTTTTCCATAAATATAATTCTCACAGAAATCCAAATCAACATTCTTCAAACCTAGAAACAAATTTCTTGAGTGAGGAATATTCATCCCCTTCTCACTCATGTGTCTGAGCCTATGATGCCATAATGCTGCATCTTCTCCTTTGGAAGTTAAAGCATTAACATAGTTAGAAATACCATTGCATAAATACAATGTACCAAACTTATCGCCTTTTACTATTATCAGGGCTCCTTTGGTGACCTTCCAAGTTTTATCTGTGAAAGTTGTCACACAAACTTCAATGCCTAACTGCCCTGTTGAAATCATATTTTTCTCCAGATCTGGAACATGCCTTACCTCCTTTAATAGACATTGGTTTCCATTCTGTTGTTTTACAAGAACTTTACCCATTCTAACAATTTTACGGGGTTTATCATCACCCAAACGAACTTGTCCAAAATCTCCTTGAACATAGTCATGAAAATATTTCTTATCAGGTGTGGCATGGAATGAGGTCCGTGAATCTACCACCCAAGAATCAATAACATTTTCTAAAGAAATAATCAAAGAATATTGTAACACATCAATTGTCACATTTTCTTCATGGTTATTTTCTTCTTGCGCGTTCCTTCTTTTCCCTTCCGAGATCTACAGTCTTTCTTCAGGTGTCATTTCTTTCCACATTTCTAGCACACTATCCCGAATCTGGACTTGGATTTGCCTTTCCTTGATTTTTTTCGATATCCTGAGCTCTTTCCTCTTTCCATTTTTCTTCCCGTAGAATCTGCACTCAAAGCATTACCCGATGTCTCACCGGAGCGTTTCTGTCACATTTCCTCACTAAGGATAGCATCGAAAACATCATCAACTTTTAAAGTACGAGATCCAAAGATAGAGTTACTAATGGAAATAACTAAAACATTCCATATTTCTGGAAATGACCACATAAATTAAACAACCTTAACTTCATCATAAAAGTTTACCCCTACAAAATTTAACTGAATAGCAACTATATTAAAATCATTTAAATGGTTTGCAATAGATCCACCTTCCGACATCCTCATATAAAATAAACGTTTCATAAGAAATACCTTGTTTGAGGACGAGGGTTTTTCATATATTTTTTCCAATGCCTTAATCTAACCCTATGTTTTTGTTTGCTTCGAAATATTGAAGGCTACCAATGCCATGAGGCACAACCGTACTGTTCCAAGTGCCTTTCTATCGAGAATGTCCCATTCTGTGTCTGTCATAGTCATCGGATTCTTTGTTTTTCTGCTCAATGGTAGGTATAGATCTTTCTAATATATATAATATTCCATCTACATCTTCCACAGCGGAAGTTTTGGCCATTAAATTTATCGACCCTAAACTTACCATCTTCCGCCATTGCTCCCACTCGAACTAGGAACCCTTTTTTCCTGTGAGTTTATCAGCCAAATAGGCCTTTGGCTCTAATACCAGTTGTTAGAAAATTATATATTACAGAGCAATGGAACAAATAAAATATAGGCAGAAACACAAACACAAGAAACACATAAAACCAGAGAGACATAGATATATGTGTTTCATCTAGTTTGGGCTACGTCCACCCCGAACAGCCAGTCCTTCCTTTCTATTATCCAACAAAATGAAGAGACACAACCTACAACAAATCTGTTGTAATATCCTCTGTTCTCTCTCACAATTTCCCTATATGTTTCTCGGTCTGAGAATACACATACAATACACAACCGCAATACAATACCATCATACAAAGAGGGGTTTCCTTCTAGGGAAAAAAAACCCTAAACTAAACATTACTTCTACCGTCAAATCATCCTTCTAATGAATGGCTTAGACTGACTAGAGATTACTATACTTTTACAAGGAAATTCTACATATGTTTTTAGCTTTGGGGGAGCTACCCCTGAAATCCCCCAGGAAACGTTTAATTACGAGCAGTGTTTTCACCCCATTAAGGTACAAGGTTCCAATGCTGTGATACAAAATAAAAAATATAATTAGGCTCCACACCGAACAACTAGTACCTTTAAGCCGCCAATGAATCCATGGTTAAGGTATGAGATTGAAATTAGACACAAACCATCTATTCCTGACAATGTGAAACATTGGCAGGTGTTTGAAGATGATGAGCAAATAAATCATTTCCTGACAATGACTGGAAAGTTTGAATATTTTGAGATATATCAAGAAGAAGAATATATAGAGTAGAAAGGAGAGATAAAAAACCTTAAGAAGTAAATAGGTGAGCAGAATATTATCCAATTGAAAGACAGTATACTCCCTAAAGGAATGGTTCCCCTTGAAAGACTATTTGATTCTAATGATGTTGTTGTTAATTAAAAGAAAATACATCAAGAGGAAGAGATGGAATATTGTAATTTGGGAACCTAGCATGAGCCAAAAATGGTGAAATTATTCAAGGGTGTTCCCAAAAATTTAAAGAAAGATACATTCATATTTTTAGGAATTATATGGATGTGTTTGCATGGTCATATGAAGACTTGAAAACATATGATAAAAAAACATAATAAAGCATAAGATCCCACTGAAATAAGGAATTAAACAACACAAACAAAAGCTTAGACAAATTAATCCATTGCTATTAGCTCCAATTGAAAAGGAAGTGAAGAAATTGCTGTAAGAAAAAATCATAGTTACTCTCAAATATTCGGATTGGATTTCTGATCTAGTCCCTGTGGGGAGAAAAATGGAGAGATAATTTTGTGTGTAGACTTCATGAATTTGAATAAAGCATATCTAAAGGATAATTATCCTTTACCTAAGATGGATTATGTCTTACAAAAAGTGATAGGAGCTTACAGGATGTTCATGATTGACGGATTCTCTAGGTATCATCAGGTGGCAATGGATAAGAAAGATAAAAAAAAGACAACTCACAACCCCCTGGGGTACTTTTATGTATGCAATAATTCCATTTGGTATTATGAATGTAGGTGCCACTTTTTAGAGGGCCATGGGCATGACATTTTTAGGTGAAAAGTATGTGGTTATATATCTGGATGATGTAACGGTTTCCTCAGGGTCGGATGATGAAAACCTAGAACATTTGCAAGAAACTTTTGAAAAATGCAGGAAGTTTTTTTTGTCACCAAATCCCAAGAAATATTTTTTTGCCTTAGAATAAGGTAAATTATTGGACCACATAGTTTCAAACAAGGATTAAAGATTGATCCAGCATGGGTGGAAGTAATTCAAACAATTCCTTTACTGAGAAGAAAGAAAGATATTCATATATTTTTGGGAAAAGTAAACTTTCTGAGAAGATTTGTACCAAACTATGCTGAGATTTTGAGAAATATAACTGACATGTTGAAGAAAAATGCACAAGCGAGATGGGATAAAGAAGCAAGAGAAGCATTTTCAAGAATAAAAGAAGCACTTCAGGAAGCTCATGTTCTAATGAGTCTTGTTTATCAAAAGGTATTTTAAATATTTTCATTTTCTTCTCCCACTACTATTGTTGTTGTGTTATTGTAGAAAAATGAGGATAATAAGGAGAAGCCAATGGCATTCTTCAGCAAATTTCCCAGAGACGCTGAGCTCAAATATAAAATTTTGGAGAAACAAGTGTATGCATTGGTCAAAGCACTCAAAGCCTTCAATACTTATCTGTTACAATCCCAAATAACCACTTATGTACCTAATTTTGTTGTTAAGGACGTGTTGGTTCAAAGTGATGTTGAAGGAAAAAAAGGAAAATGGATAGCTAAAATCCAGGAGTATGATTTGGAAATTAAACCCACAAGTTAATTAAAGGATAGGATTTATGAAAGTTGCTAACAGAAACAAATTTTCAAGCATTGGGAATTAACCTCTTGGCACCAGTAGATGGAGCTGACAATAAAGAAGTTCAGGATAAGCCCAAAACATGTATTCAATAAAAAAAATTGTGTTCATATTGGTATAAAGATGTTGTTCATTACTTGTGTTTCTTTTGTTGTCCATCTTCACTAAATAGAACTAGATACAGAGCTCTCAAGCTTAAATATCAACCATATGTCATAGTAGAAGCAAAGTTGTACTGGAAGGATCCTACTGGTATTTTGTTGTTGTGTTTAACTGAAGGTGAATCCATTGAGGTTATCAAGGAATATCGTGAAAATATTTTTGGAGGACATTATAGTTGGAAGGTCGCAACACATAAAATCCTCAAGTCATTTTTTTATTGGCCTACACTATTCGTTGATGTGTACAAACTGATCAGAAGTTGTCAAAAGTGTCAATTGTTTGCAGAAAAGAACAAACTTGCTTCATTACGTCTCATTCCAGTGTTCATAGAAGATATTTTCAAGTAGTGGGGACTAGACTTTGTTGGAGATATCAATCCACCGTCAAGTGGGTAGTTCAAATATATTCTAATTGCTACTGATTACTTCACAAAGTGGGTTAAAGCACTCCCCACCAAGAAATAAAATGACCAAGTGGTGATGAAGTTTCTGGAGGAGAAAATCTTTAGTAGGTTTGACTGTCCAGTTAGGATTGTAACTGATAATTCTCAGGTATTTAGTTCTTCTTGATTCATTAATTTTTGTCAAACATATATTGTAATTTTGTCACATTCCACAGCCTACCATCCATAAGGGAATGGATTGGCAGAGTCTTCAAACAAGACATTGGTAAGGATTCTGAAGAAAAAAATCACTGAAAATAAAAAAGACTGGGACTAAAAATTAAAATTTTCTCTTTGGTCAGTTCAAGTAACTACTAGGAGGTCCACTGGAAAATCACCTTTTGATTTGGTATATGGAACTCAGGCATTGTTTCCTAGTTAGTTGACCAACCTAGTGATTTCTTTCCTTCAAGAAGCTCAGGAAGAAACTAATTCTCTAGTAACAAGAATGAATAAGGTGATTGAGTTAAATTAAAACAGAGAAAAATTTAGAGATAATTTGATTACTTATTAGGAAAAAATGAAGTCTATTTTTGACAAGAAGGTGAAATAAATCCTCTTTCATGCAGGAGATTTAGTACTAAGATGGGACACTAGAAGGGTGGATAAAGGAAATCATGGTAAGTTTGACCCTATTTGGTATTGTCCGTACAGAATAACTGAAGCTAGATCAAACAATAATTTCATCCTAGAAGATTTAGACGGAGAATATCTGTAGCTACATGTGAATGGGCAGTATTTGAAGCATTATTTTGAGCATTAAAAGTGAGCATTCCACCATTGAAAATACTGTATTTCTCATTTTTCATATGTCACCAAGCAATATTTGACTCCATGCCCAATGGATAAGGCAGTAATATGTGGTTCTTAGCGCTTTCATGGAAAAAATCACTATCTCCAGGTGGAGCCAGATGTTGTGGCTCATTTTCATTTACTTTTGAAATATTTCTCAAAACACAAAAAAAAAAGAATATATGTTAGAAGACATAAAAATAATTATATGCCGAAAAATAATTTTTTATTTATATGTTAGTGTATTAACATTATGTGTGGATATGTGAAGGCGGGTCCCTTGGTGGGACCCCTTATCGCGATCGGTGTTCGCAAAAAATATTTTCCATATTCATTTGTTACCACTCCCAACCACTGATGCAATATTAAATGGGATCCTCCCTGCCACATCACCTCTTCTCCCTGTATTTTGCAACTTCAAAATTCCATTGCTGATCTCCAATCCCCGATATGTTATGAATGTCGATATGTGATTTGCAATAAGTTTTATATCACCGATTGCGATTTGTGATCAGCCCCACCTCCGCTTTCCACATCATCCCTACCTTTATCGCATATCATACATCCCAGATCACAAGCTGAGGAGGAAGGGCGCTCATGAACCATGTTGGAATGCCGAAATGTGAAGTGTGACAAGGGCTGAACGCGATGCAGGTCAGAACTATGATTTATTATATTCCATATCACACATCGCAAGCTCATGAGGAATGGATCTCATGAAACATGTTGGAATGCCAAAATGTGAAGTGTGATAAAGGGAAGGATGCGATATTTTTCAAAGGAAAATATGAATTTATTTAAAGTCTAGGATTATTTGCATTTGTGTGTTTTATGAAGAAACATGAACACAGGCAGTAGACTCGGGTAACACCCGACCATGTGAAAAATAGTGTTGTGTGGCTTGCGCATTGTAAATAAATGGAAGCTTGAACACAACGGTGGTGGAATTGGGTAAGTGACCCAACACAGAGCAAAGGAGAGGAGAAGATGGAACTCTGCGGGCATGAGAAGAAGAGGTAGATTTTGGCAAATGGAGCATATGGTGGCACTGTTGGAAATGCAACAGCTGGGTCAAGTTGGGAAAAGATGCATTATTGAAGAATTTTTTGAATACCACATCAGAAACAGAAAATACATGACAGAAAGAAGAAAATAAAAATATTGAACTCTAGAAGAAATACAGGGCTAGGATGTCTGGTTTGTCCGCCAGACACATCAACAGTTCAGGGAGACACATCAACAACAAATCAGATTCAACAAAAGGAATAATATTTCAAGTTTTAATTTGTTTTCTTTTTTTGTTAAGGTTGAAGCTATAGTGATGTTCTCAATTTCCATGTAATAAATAGTTTTAACAGTTTAGGTAGTCGAAGTAGTTTCAAGAATTTATAGTAGTTACAAACTATTTTTGATGTATTTAGGCAAGATAGAAAGAGAGAAGAAGGGTTCCAAGTTTTGGACCTATGGAAGACTAAAACTTTGGTACTTGTTCTGATGGGTGAATGAAAGAAACATCAAGTTTCCTACAACTGTTAATGGTGATTCATATTTCTTGTGTCATTTTATGTTGTTTCTTCCTTGAATGAAGTAAAGTAAAGAAGTAGTTGGTCTCTCATTTACGTTTGTAAGTAAGAGTTAAATAGCCTTAATAAGCTCTCCTTCGCTCCAACTCCTCTCCCTTCACAAATTCTCTCTAGAACTTTAAAGTAATAGATTATGTGTTTACAACATATTATTTTGAGTTTCCTCTCTCTCCATGAATTCTCTCTGAAACTTAAAAGTAATAGATTCTATGTTTATAGCATATTACTTTGAGTTTCCTCTACAGTTATTCTTTTCCATTCAGATATCAGCAGTTAATGGCATTGTAGAATATTTCATTATACAATATTATTAAGGGTTTAAAGAATTAGTTTCCAAAGGGATTGAACGAAGACCACCTGAGATAATTACTTTTGTGGCACATTTTTAAAAAATGTCTTAAGCACTGATTCCTTTCCACAACCAAGGAATTGTCTCTTAAGATACAACACAAGGTATGCAAACATTTCCACCCCATATTATTTCAGCACATCACATGGAGATTTGTGGGTTCATGCCATCAAGGATATTGCATGACAAAGGGTTAGAGCACATTACTAATTTGGAGCAGCATACTATCACTCCACAGAGTACCCTTGAATGGTTCAAGGAGAAGATGTATAGCTATCCTACTTTGACATTGTTGAGCTGCACACAACACTTTGTGTTGGAGTGTTGAGTTTCTGAGGATGGGATTAGCATATTCCTAATTTAGGAAAGCTATACAATAGCTTTTGAGAACTAGAATTTACTGTCACATGAGATGTCGTATTCTATTTACGACAAAGAGATATTGGCCATTATGCTTTCATTGGTCAAATTCCAACAGTTTGTTATTGGCATTAGATTTCAGGTGAAGACCAACCACCATAGTCTCTGACATATTTTGAGGAGGAGCAACAGCTAAAAAGGAGGCATAAACAGTGGATCAGTACAATGCAGGACTATGAATTCAACATTGTGTATGGAGAGGGCCATGAGATAGCAAATGCACTATCATGGAGATCAGCAGCACTATTACTGAGGAGCAGTGATGATTTGAGGGCCAAGTTATTATTTGAGCATTTTGATGACTACTTCACTTATGAAGCATTGGATGGGCAGATGGTAGATGGTAGACATCATGTAATGGATAACATCTTCCATTATCAGGGAAAATCCTTATTGATGGTCACCTCACAGTTAGAAGAGAAGTTTCTACATGCAGCATATTAAGAACCTCATAGTTCCTACTAGGTCATTGATGAGAGGTTCTCATGGATAGACCTCAAGGAGGATTCACTTCGACATATCATGGAGTGCAAATATTTTCATGAGATTGTGGAGGATGGTATTGTCAACATTTATCCTTTTTCTAGGTATGCACATTGCTTTGACATTTTCACACAGTGCATCTCTTCACTTATGAGCAGATTATCTTTCTGGAATGACTTCATGCTTCATGGTATTCCAAAGGCCATAGATACTGATGGGGATAGTTATTATATGAGAATTTTTTGGAGGGAGCTTCTCCATTGGGTGGATACCAAGCTAGTGCATGATATGAGGCATCACCCACACTTGGATGGATGGATGGAGATGATCAGCAAGTGGATGGAAAACTACTTGCAAATCAATGAAACAAGGTAGCAAGAATCATGGCTGCACTGGCTTCTCTTATGTGAGTATGGTTACCACCCGAAATTTCACATTTGTATGTTCCATTCCTTGCATATTACTAGTGTGATGCAGTAGCAGGAGGCATGGTTGCATTGTTTACTTTTGAGAGAGTTTGGCCATCACATGACATATCACATGTCAATGGGTATGTTAATACTTGGGAATTTTCATGATACTCATATGATGTGGTAGTAGAAATCTTGGTTATGTTGGTTTCTATTAGAAGAGTCTTGTGTGACATTCTACATGTCAATCAGTACATCATTTCTTCAATATTTTCCTTCTGATGATGTGGGGTGGCAGCAAGAGTCATTGTTGCGCTGGTTACTCTTGGGAGAATATGGATTGAAATTCTCCCATACCTTGCATAATGATGATGTGGGGTGGAAACAGGAATCCTTGCTACATTGAATTTTGTTAGGAGAGTATGGCCACCATACTTGGTATGATGATGAGGTGGTGCGGCAGCAAGAGGCATTTTTGCAGTGGTTGCTATTGGGAGAGTATGGTTCAAAATTTCACATGTCAATCCATATGTCTATATTTCCTACTTTGCACAGTGTTGAGATGATGCTTAGAGAAAGCAAGACCACCAGGGCCAAGGATTGGAGCATGGAGAGACACAACCTACTCCATGTAGCATGGGTTGGAGAGATAGTTTATGAGTTGGGACTTTCCACTTGGGGAAGGAACAACTACACTTCACATATCTCATGCAGTGAAGAGGCTCTCGGACAACAGATGGTTACCACTAGGGGACTTATTGATGAGGAGAGACATCTAGCTACACAACTATAGGCCATTCTAGACATTCTAGAGAGGCAGCTATGGAGTTGGGCATTCATAACACATTGGAACAGATGGGGAAACCTTCCATAATAGGATCCCACTTGGGAGCGAGATGGATTTCTACAACATCCAATTTTGTAGTTGCTTGAGGACAAGCAACATTTCGGCAGGGAGGACTGTAATATTCCAAATTTTCCGTCAGCTAATTGGAATATTAGATTTCTTACTTTCCTTATTTAGTTAATTAAATTAAAGGGTGGAGGGACCCATAAACCCAGTAGATGAATAAACATTAGGGGAATTTTGAGGTCTAAAATGGGTAATAGTGGGAAAAATCTAATAAGATTTGATGACATCATCAAATTTTAGAGGGAAAAATGAAAAAACTACTTTTTCAATTCATATTTTCAACTTATCTCCCAAATTTTTTACTCAAATTTCGAGCAGGAGTACTCGTTGGATGCAGAATTTAACTCCCCATCCAAGGAGTACCCATGTTGCATACTTTAGATGGGTCCTACTACATGAAAAATGAGAAATACATAAAAAAACGTGATTACAATCACGTTTTTTATGTATTTCTCATTTTTCATGTAGAAGAGTTCATCGAAAGTATGCAACATGGGTACTCTTTGGATGAGGAATTAAATTCCACATCCAACGAGTACTCCCGCTCGAAATTTGAGTAAAAATTTTGGGAGATAAGTTTAAAATACGAGTTGAAAAAGTAGTTTTATTATTTTATTATTTTTCAATATTTTTAGTTTTTTACTCCAAAAATGGTGAATCATCCATTATGGATGACATCATCATCTTGAATCCTATTGGTTGTTATAAAGTTTATTTTTGTTGTACATTTTTCTTATGAGGCCCATTTTAGACCTCAAAATTCCCTTAATGATCCACTTCTGTTGTGTGAATTTGGGTTAGCTAGGTAGTGGATCACGATTATGGAGTAGTGGAGCAGCTTATTGATGAAGGATGAGTGAAGGTCATGGAGAAATAATGATGAAGTGATGGAGGAAGTGTTGAATTAAATGCACACATGATGGAGATAGTGAATGAATAAATAAAAGATGATGGAGATAGTGGAGGAATAAATGCACACATGATGGAGGGAGTTGAGAGTAATTGCAACAATGATGGAGATCATGGAGTACAATGCGGTATTTATGGAGGCTAGTGGCCACATGTTCAGCACAGTTATGAGGTGGGCCAAGGCGAGGGAAGGCTCACAACCATAAAAGGAATATGAGGGCAGTAAAGGGGGGAATTTGGATTTTTATTGTTGAGTGTCATAAGACATTTCTTTGCAATCTTCAACTATTTAGCTAAGTCTGTTGTGTTGTTTAGCACCGGGTGTTCCTGAGCAGGAATCACACCCTTACCCGCAAGGGACTTCTAGTGCCTACTTTGGGAAGGTTTTCTTAGGAAGCATTCATCATCCAGAAATTAGTGCCACTTTCAACCACTCTCATTTGCACTTCCATCTACAGGAATTACACATTCCTAAACTAGGGTTTGAGAGTTGGGAGGTTGTTCTCAGTACTTTAGCTAAGAAACATATGGAGGGATAAGCACTTAAAATTATGCATCCATTGCAATCTTCCAAGAGAAAAATTGTTACATCTGGAATCATGGCATCATTCTATTCGCCTATGCAGCAACATTTCCTAGAGGAATTGCATAATTCTGCAGTGAGGTTTTGAGAAGAGGAAGTTCCAAGAAACTCAACTTGGAATCCTGTGAGGGATTAATCCTTCACTCCGAGAATCACTTCACCAACCTGGGATTATAATTTTATTATCTATCATTAGGATACATCATTATCCCTCCTAGAAAACACAATATTACCCAGTAGTTGCGCATGCAATAACTACATATTTAGTGGAGGAGCTAGATCCTAAGTTTCTCAGCTTGGGATCGGGAGAAGGGACCATCCCTTCAGTTATTGAGCTGAGTGGGTGCTATTGTAGCATATATATCATTATTTCAGCCCCACATTAGAAATTTTCTCCAGGGAGTGCGTAACTCAGCCAACACAGGTGTAGTGGGAAACCCAAAAAGGGTCGGAATTAGAAACTCAAAATCTAGCAAAACCGCTTTTGGGTTTTTATGGGTATTGCAAGTAGAAGAGGTGGTTAAAATCCCAGATATTTTTGAGCACTCCAGCAACCTCTCACATATATATATTTTTCTCAGTAAAAGTAGTTTCGAGTAGGATCAACAATTTTTACTCTCCAGTGCTAGTCTTCAGCATAGTTGTTTTAACCATCTTTGGATGGCTTAAGTGCATACATTTTTTGAGAACTGTGTATATTCAATTTTTGTTGATGCATAATGATATGGCTCAGTTTTTCCTGCTCATATGTATGATTTTTTGATGTGTTTTGACATTTTTCTAGTTTTATATGTTTATTCTTATTTGGAATTGTGCATATGTTCTATATTATGTCTTTCCCATTTTGGGATATTACATTCAGGAATGCGTAATACTTGTAGCTGGAAGTGCAGATGAGAGTGGCTGAAAGTGGCACTAATTATTGGATGATGAATGCTGCCCAAGAAATCCTTCCTTGAGTAGGCACTCGAAGTCCCCCATGGGTAAGGGTGGGATTCCCGCTCGGGAATACTCGGTGCTAAACAACACAAAAAACTTAGCTAAACAACTCAAGCGTGCAAATCAATGTCTTACAACACTTAACAATAAAAATCTAGACACCCTTCCTTTGTTTCCCTCATCTTCATTTTATGGTTGTGAGCCTCTCCTAGCCTTGGCCCACCTCATAACTGCATTGCACATGTGGCCACTAGCCTCCATAAAGACTGTGTTGTCCTCCAAGATCTCCATCACCGCTGAAATTAATCTCGACTCCCTCCATCATGTGTGCATTTAATGCACCACTTCCTCCATCAATTCATCATTTCTTTTCCATTATCTCCATCATATTGAATTTATTCCTCCACTATATCCATCATATTCCTCATTAATGCTCTATGACCTCCACTCTTTCTTCATTATTAGTTGTTCCACTACTCCATAATTCTACTCCACTACTCAACTAACCCACATTCATACTATAGAAGATGATTTTTTTCATGTACTGAGTTTATGGGTCACTCCACCATTTTATTTACTTAAATAAATAAGAAAAGTATGAACTCTAATATTCCAGTTAGCTGATGCTGAATTTGGAATATTACAATTGCACAACGCCTTTCCCGCCTTCAAGAGGGTCGAGTGATCCAAACAGAGATAGAAGATCTACATCGACATGAGAAAATTTTAGAACCATGGGCTAAGAAAGCCCTACAATTGTCGTAGACATTGGATGGTGCACTGAATAACCTTCAACAAACCCAAAGAAACATCGATCTGGTAGCTGAAGGGCTGAAAACTGAAAAATTGGTGAATGAAGCATAGGGAGTTGTTGCGCAGAGTGTTGAATTGGTCTTTCCACTGAAGACCTTTGTCGCTACGCTCAAAGAAAAGATGAAGGAGCCCACCCCACAGTGACTTAAGAGGAGTCACGAGTTTGTGTTGGGGGCCTGTTGGAGTGGGGTCCCCTGGGGTAATTTTGATAATTTTTTGTATATATTTGGTTGTTTGCACTGTGTGGAAGAGTTAAAGGGGATTTGGGGTAGGTTAAACTCCTTATTTCATGTAAATGGGTTTTAAGGGAAAACTATGAGTCTCAAACCATGGTTTGTGACCATGGTGTCTGCATGATAAGATTATTATAAATATATGATAGATAGAGTCAAGTAAATATATCTCATTCTTATGTTTTGATGATGAAATTTTTGTAAGCATTTAAGTCCGAATTTTTTGGAAGAAAAAGCTCTTACTAGCTATGTAAGGGGAGACCTTATTATTGGCTATGTCTTGACTCCAATGGCTGTGTGCGCGGAAGAGTAAATTGTTCCAGCACCCCGTCATACTACTTCGGGTGAGATTTTGATTTGTGAAAGCAGGTCATTGTCGAATGGGCCAGTAGTTGGAGGGTTTTTTAGTTGCATAATAAATTCAAACTTGGGTCAGGACCCCTCAAGCCAACAGACATAAACTAACTAGCTAGATGTGATGGAGAAAGTGGAAAATTGGAGAAATAGTCAAGGGTTGAAACCTTAACTCAGAAAATCTAGATGAAATATTTTGTTTCTTGTTGGTATAAGCATGTCATCCATTATCTACTCTTTCTGAGGTGCCCAATAAATTTTGACAAAGTTAAGTACAGGGCTCTGAGTTTTCAAGCCCATACATTTGTTATCTCAAATGACCAATTATATTGGAAGGACCTAGTGGGGATTTTTCTTTTATGTTTGGTTGTAGAAGAAATTCACAAAGTGAATTGGATATTGTGTCTCAATGTATAAACATATCGTCCATTATCTACTCTTTTTGAGGTGCCCAATAAATTTTGATAAATTTAAGTGCATGGCTCTGAGTTTGCAAGCTCATAAATTTGTTATATCAAATGACCAATTGTATTGGAAGGACCGAGTGGGGATTTTTCTTTTATGTTTGGTTGAAGAATAAATTAACAAAGTGAACAGGATATTGTGTCTCACTGGTATAAACATAACGTCCATTATCTACTCTTTCTGAGGTGCCCAGTTGTAATATCCCAAAATTGGGAGAGCAGCAATATAGCACATAAAACTGGAATTATGCATAAATATAAATGGATCAAAACATGAGAGAACCATAGAGCCATTAAATTATGATTAGTAGCATAAATTAAGTACAATATCTTGATGAAAAATTTCACTCAATATGGGGCAAACAAGCCTCCCATGAAATAATACATCAAAAGATGAAATGCTGCTAATACATGAAATACAAGAATGTTATAACTGCGTTGTCTATAAGGGGATAGATACAAATGAAAATGGAAATACATATATGTGCTGATACAATGCTACAAAAGTGCAAGGAATATAGATCCAAGCCCCAAAACTGATTTCCTAGACAACCCAGAAAAGGTTTCTGGAAATACCGAACATACAAAAATAATAGATATGGCCCTAGGGCTGAATAATATATACAAGTGGAATGCTAATAGGAGGTGGTTGATATGATATATGAAACTGATGATCCTCCTCCAATAGATCTCCTAAATGAAGGGCTAATCCCCACACAGGAAATACAACTCCTCCAACTAGGGCAATAAACCCATTGTTGCAGCTGCTCTCTGAAATAATGTAGTCCTTGAGGGAAATTGCGCTATAGCAGGTGGTATATACTTATAATGATGATAAATAATGAAATAAAATTCAATGAATCTCCTCACAAGCTTCTCGGATGAAATTCTGCTCCCTCCACTGGAAAAATAGCTTAGAAATTGGGTTCTACAACCCTCCACTACTCCAACCCAACAACACAACACAAATCTGGAATAGACTACACTGTATATGAAGGCTAAATCTCTGAAAAATACTAGATAGTGGAGATGTAGCTCAAGATTCGTCTCCTTAGTAGGAACTCGAAATCCACTTAGGATTAGGGTGGGATTCTCGCTTGAGAACACCCTTGTGCTAAACAGCACTACAAACCTTGATAAACAACAAAAGCATGCATAGACATGTCATATACTAGATATAGATCTAAAAAGATAATAAATCAATAATACAAATCCATGTCTTCTATGGCTACCATCCTATTCCTTTTATTCTTGGTGAGATTCCTCACCTTGGGTCCCACTCATTAAAGGAGTTACTCTCATGCATACACTCCTCCTAAATGACTGCGTTGTCCTCCAATAATCCTCCACTATCTCCATCAACGTTGTTGATTTCCTCAACATTGACCTATTCAACATGCTTTAGCCCCTGTTCACACCTTAGGGTGCTCTATTAAGCTGATACAATGACCCATATTCACATGATAAGTGGTTTTGTTCCTACGAAAGAGATTTATGGGTCTCCCTACACACTTATTCATCTAACTAAGTGACAAAACAAAACTTTAATATTCCAATTATCTGCAAGCTAATTTTGGAATATTAGATTCCTCCCTCCAAAATGTTGCTTGTCCTCAGGAAACTACAAGGAAAATGAAAAATCTCCTGAAGGCATTAGAGATGAAAAATGTTGAGTGCCTCATCGACCACAATGAGAAACTCAAATCCCCATGCTATCATCCAAACAAGGTGAGCCATCCTTGGTAGCTCATAGTAAAACTCACCAATCCCCTACGTCTGCAATATATAGGGGCTATATGACTGAAAATGAGAGATAAAATTGTTCAAATCACGTTGTCTCTCTCTCCATTTATGATATATATGGAGCTATTTATCTTGGGTTGCAATAATGTGGTCCTCAGGGAGATAGAAGGCACCTGGACTCTCATGATCCCACTCTTTGTTTCCAGGAACCTCTCTTACCCAATCCATCCCACATATAGTGAATATAATGTCATCACCATATGGGATCCAAAAGAAACATAGACTAAGTGTCACATGATATGTTGGATGGTGACAATAGTCCCTCAAGTGAGACCAGTGTTGTTCTACTTCTAGCTATCTCAAAATATGATATAATAAGTGGCCATCCAACCACTTTCTTGTTTTCATAAGCTTCTCAAAAGCTTGAAAATAATAAAGGACATTTGGTGTTGGCTGAATGTGATCCAAGCAAAAAATTTCTTGCCCAATGTCCTCTAGAAAGTGGCCATTCCCATCATTAAATGTAGTTCCATAAGGACCTTGAAACCCAAAGAGAGGCTTACTCTCTTGTAGAGCAATGTGTTGCAAATTTATGGCAAAGGAATTTATATGCATGGTTATATGATCAATAAACATAAAGACAAAATCATTACCATATATGGTTGGAAAGTTGGTGAATAGGTCCATAGATGAGACTTCCCATCTCTCCATCAAAAGGGAGAGTGGCTGTAAAAACCTTGCAAAGTGGTAGCCTTCCTCCTCATTCATAAAACAAGCTACATACCTCCTAATATGTTGGAGCACATATTTTTTGAGATCCTCTCAATATAATCCTTCCGTGATGGTGTGATAAGACTCAATGAAATCTACATGCCCTGAAAATAGTGCCTCATATGTTGCATGCAAAATCTTCTCCTTGACCATGGAGTCTTTAGTCAAGTAGATCTGATCTTGGAAATAGATGACTCCATTGACCGCTCTATATCTCCTATCTATCACTTTCTCATCAAGAACCTTACATGTGAAGAGGTTCTTGGAATATTCCACCAATAATTGGGACTCCCAATATGGATCTATGCTCCCTAATAATGACAACGCTCTCGAATTTTGAAATGAAGTACCTATCACATCATAGTTCTCCTATTTGACATGCTCAATGAAAAATCCAGATGTTGGAGTACTGCTGATCTGAAAGGACTATATTAGTTTACTGTGCTAAGTGTCTTTTCACTTAATAAACATGTGTATACTTGTCTCCATATTTTTCTTAAGTATTGAGGATTTTATCCATGAAATTTAAGTGATTTTAGTGAATTAGAAGCATGAAATAAGAGAAAATAACACTGAACAACACTGTATAACAAAGAAATAAAACCACACATAACATTTACATGGTAGGCTTGATGAAGTAGTTCACCCCTCTTAGGCTACATCTACTGGTCCAACTCCCAATGACATGTCCATCTTTCACTAAGCTCAAAATTTTGCAAATACATGTGTTTATAGGCCTCTAATGGATTTTTTATCTACTCCAATGGCTCCAGAATGCTCCAATTAGTCTAGTAGGACTCTTGTTTCACTCCAAATGGTCGAAAATTGACCCTCCTAGCTTTTTTCCGAATAACTCCTACAAAACCTCCACTAAATTTGGATAACTTCACTTAACTGGAGTTACAGTTGGAAATTTTTGAAATTTTGGAGGCACAGTAACCTGTCTGCCAGCTCTAACCGTAGAATTTAATGTTAAGGGGAGGGGGTGGCCACATGGCAACCCCCCGAATCCCTGCAGTCGTAATAACCGTCGAGCGAAACCCCACTTGAACTACAGTTCATGGCTTAAAAACCAGAGTTACAGGTGGAGTTTAACTTGACTGTCGGTGTAAAAGAGGGTAACCACAACATGTGATATCTTGGTAGAGTTAAATTTCATGGAGACTAAGCTGCCAGAGTAGCCGTGACCACCGGAGAAAACATTGAAATGTGATAAGTTTTGTGTTTAATATTTAATGTTTAATACCGTCGGCCTTACATCTGATGTTGAGGGTTGGTTGTTTGGCATGTGACCATATACGTAGACTGCCGGTGGTCCCAACCCCAATTTCAAACCTTTCAAAATTTAAATATGTCCATTAGCCCTTAGATGTTAAGAATCAAAGAAGCACGGTTGGTGGAAGACTTTGCACGCAGGTCTGAGGTCACAGGGTCGAATCCCCCGGACCTTATAAATTTTTATAACACTGTTCAAGGGACACGTGGGGGCCTTAGGGTTGGAAACGTGTCACCATCCCATTAGTCCAACAAAATCAACGTACATTTCACCATCCAATGACATAGTGACACTTGTTAGCCTCTAACTGGCTAGGAGAAAAAGGAATATTCTTAGGAATGTTAATATTTTTCTGACTGTGCACTTCATGCTGATTGGGCATCCCATTCAAACCTGTTGCATAATTTAGTTGTTTAGGAAATCGATTAGAACGTGATATCTCCCTCATACAACATCTGTTTTTCGAACCATTTGCGGTTCTAAAATCAAGAAGACAAGATCTACCCGGTCGCTCAGTTTCGACACAGTTTCGAAAACATTGAATTTTGAGAAAAATTTATCAACTCCTGATCACACCTCCCCATTGGGAAGCTTTTGTACCCCAAAATACTTTGATTACCTATTCAGTAGATGAGGGTACATCTCCCTCACCTTTCCAACTTCCATCCACTATTCCTTGCTTGGCTTACTACCTTTGATCCCAAATCAAAGGTAGTCAACACTTCCCCTCTTAGATGCTCTTATCCTCCTGACAAGAATTGTATCTTCCTTGAGCTCATCCAAAAATTCTCGCAATAAATCTTCAATAGAAGGCAGTTGAACATCACTTCCTTGATCATCGATCAAAGGTGGCTCATACAAATGTAAGTTTTCAACATTAACAATTGAATACATTTGCATATATGAAGGCAAGTTAAGTTGAAATACATTATTACCAACTTTACTTATGATCTTGAATGGACTATAGCGAATGGGTTTGAGCTTTTTACCTTGCCCTTGCATCCTTTATTTTATTATGTGCAACCACGCCTCATCTTCTTCTTAAAACTAGTGATAAACTCTATGTTTTTCATGTCTCTTATTGTATTTTCTTTGACTCTTCCCAAGTTGTTCTTGAACTTGTCGATGTATAATCTGATTTTTCTCAATGAACTATCGAGCCTCATAAATATCACTATTCATATCAATTGCGACATCCTTCTCAAATATGAAGTCTAATGGTGATTTTGGCAAATACCCAAAGCATAATTCAAAAGGTGATGTATTTGTAGAAGAGAGCTTTTCCCGGTTGTAAGTGTGCTAAATGTAATGCTGTTGTTCATCCCAAAAATTAGGATGTTTGCTATAATATCCTCTCAATAGATGCACAATGGTTCTATTCACCACCTCGGTTCGGCCATCAGTTTGTGGATGAAATGCAGTACTCTTCTTAAACTTTGTGTCCATCATACTCCAAATATTGGAACAAAAATTCCTAATGAGCCCAGAATCCCTGTCACTAACAATAAAAGTAGGAAATCCATAATTTACCCATACATGTTGAAAATAAATTTCAGCAGTTTGTTCAACAGTAATGGTTTTCTTACATGGCATAAGTATACACATTTTATTTAATCTATCCACAACTACATAAAGATAATCATGTTGTTTTATTGACATAGGTAGACCTCCTTCAAAGTCCATGGAGACACTCTCCCATGGCCTTGATGGTACTGGTAGTGGCATGTATAACCCAAGCTTCATATTTCTAGGCTTACTTGTTGCACACATAGAACAACCTATTATAAAATGCAACACACTATCTATCATGTGAGGCCAATAGAAATACCTATGTAGATGTGTCACTATTTTTCTTACCCCAAAGTGTCCAACAATATGATATGAATGAGCTTCTCTCATGACACATAGCCTCTCGCCTTGTGGTATACACAGTTTGCCCAATTGAAACAAAAAATTGTGATGCATGTGATAATAATTTTCCTCAACTTGATTCCCTTCACTCAAACTAGCATACACATCTTGAAAATCAACATCATGTGCATATTGTCCTATGTAATATCCCAAAAGGAAAAATGCTTCAATACTTCACACAATATAAGAACTTGCAGCAAGATAAACAATAAATCAAAGTACAAATCAGAATATGCAAAAAGAGCTGAGCCATTTTATTATATTGGAGATGATTCAGTTACACAAGTACAAGAGATAGGTAGATCTAGCCAAGAAAATGAGCTAGGATCACCTTGGAAACATGTATGAAGCAGGTACAACGTAACTATTGAGGCTCTGCGGCAAATACTGTGTTATCTCTTCAGAAAGACATAAACATGGAGTTGCAAGCTAAAAAGATAAATTCAGATCTACTCAAAACTAGAGCTATGATGATGCCAAGATTCAAGATTTGGCCAATGTGATGGATTCCCAAGATAACCCATAAAGGATTTTCCAGCTCTGCAACTTTGGAAAAATCACCTCCCCAGGGTTTGGTCCTTGATCTGCTGGGAAATATAGATCTGAAGCTAGATATGAAGAATATATGGCTTAAATTTTTCCTTAGATTAGATATATGCTCGAAGGGTTGATCCCTTCCTCAGATTTATGAGCTGGAAGCTCTAGATCTAGCTTCTCAATCCTCCAAAAGATGATTGTAGTTGCTACAACACAACTGCCTCTGAAAACTGCACTGTGAGGGAAAGAGAGGCCTTCTGCCTGCTGAAATGTGTTTCAATAAAATCTAGGCTGATGGTGAGACTGATGGAAAAGTTAAGGAATGATCCTCCATAGGATTGCTAGCTGAAATACCAGCAACTTCCTTCGTCCTTTCAGATCTGCAATATGGACAACATTATTCTTCGAGAGAAAACTACTTCTAGGAGGTCAATAACATTTTTCCTGACACCAGATCTGCAATGTGGCTCTTGGAGTGCAAATATATAAGCCCAAGTGATGGGAATAATCCCTCACCTTTTTCTCTAGCTGAAGTATTGAAGACAACTTCCACCTTCCAAACTGATCTTCAGAAAACTGCAGTTTTCTGAATATGAATGTTTTGCATAAGGTAGAAAAAGGAAATTTCACTTAAAGCCTGATGTATAATGAAGTAAAAGCCTCTTCCTTAGAGATCACTCAAAGAACGAGGAGGGATTCCCGCTCGGGAACACCCTGTGATAAATAGCACCTACAATATCTGCCAAAAAACCCAAGAATGCAGTGGAATATTACTTGACAATTCCAGATCTAAAAGATCATACATAAAATAGTCAAAGATTCCTTTCACCTTTGCCTTCATCTCCTTTATAATTATTGAGCCATCCCAAGCCTTGGCCCTAATCTCAACTGTGCTGTCTCATGTGGACAAGATTCTCTAAGTGGGACTGCACTGTTTGACCAAATCAACCAAACAGTCTAGGTGCAATGTACACCTCCCCCATCATGTGTGCTTCATTTTCACATGATCCTCCACCTCTTGATCATTAATTCTCAATGACCCTTTGTTTTACATCTTCTAGGTCTTCGTTGACTGAATCAACCCTCCATGATCTCTCTTAGTAAATGAGACATGATCTCGAATCTCATTCACATTAGTAGTTGCTCAACTACCTCTTTTTGCAGATCTAGTCTAAATTAATCCACATTCACACACACAAAGTGGATATTTATTCTTATTGAGGATTGTGGGCTCCTCCACCCTTTTATTTACTTAATTCATTATGAAAATCAAGGACTCTAATATTCCAAATGTGATGTGAAAATTTGGGAATATTACAGTCCCCCCCGGCAAAATGTTGCTTGTCCTCAAGAAACTCCAAAAGTAGATGCAAGGCCATCTATTCCCCTCCATATGGCATCCACATAAGGAAGGCTTCCTCCATTTGCTGCAATAGGTTATGTGTGTTTGGTTCCAAAGTTGTCTTTTAAAAACATAAAGAATGACCTTCAACTATTTGGTTAGATGTCCTCCTTCAATCATGAAGTACCAAGTGACAACCATGTGATGTCCAACATCATCAATACATGAGAGACATAAAACAAAGTAGCTCTTTCCACAAAGGAAAAGATTCATCATACAATACACTCCTTCATCCCATGTTTCATAAACTAGATTGAGCATTGATATGCTCCCATACTTAGTCTTGTTGGATCAAAACTCCATCATTTCAAGGTTATGGAAAAGAAGAATGGAAGAAGTAATATGGGTAGACAAAGATGTCAAACCATATTCTCCTAACAATAACCACTGGAGTAAGGCCCTTTGCTACCATCCTCCATCTAATCCATGTAAGATGGACAAGCCAAACTCCCCCAAAAGCAATCCAAGCAACAAGAGATATTGTTGCTTCCTTTCCTCCTCATGTGCATCATGAAACAAAAGCATACCAATGGACATATGAGATGTCACATCAGCCCCATACAAAACATCATCAATGCACATCATGAGATCATTATGCCAAATTTTACACAATACAAAACACATAGACATAGGATATGTCACGTGGTGGCCCACACTCTCAAGTGAAACCAAAATGAACATGCCTTCCCTTGATGCAATTTATCATTGAAAGACAAGGCATGATTCATAAAATGATGAGCTATTGGGTGGTATCCATACTCACCTAAGAGTAGCCAGCGCAACCATGCCTTCTTCTTCATTTCATACATGTTTTTCAACGCATGGATCATAAAAATAGGTGCCTTTGGAGAGTGACAGAAATCTCCCAATGGCAACCAGCGTAACCAAGCATGCTGGCCCATAAAAATCTACAAGTGGTTTTGCAACCCCTTGCTTATCATGCTCACCCATTCAGTCCCATGTGGATGATGAATGAGGTACTGCATAATCATGGCATCCTCCCTTTGTAGAATGCCATCCTTCCCAAAATCTTGAAGAAATTTGCATTTCCTGAAATGTTGAAATGCATCTCTAATGAGATCTCTTAATGATATTCTCTCTCCATCAAATGCCCTCCAAAAAAATAGAAGTTTTGGATTCAATGCAAGTAGAAGTTTCTCTTTGAGAAGTGAGAGGCTCATTGAGAAAGGGTAATCTAGAAGGGAGAAAAGGTTTCTCATTTCAAGATGTCTACCATTTATCATCTTTGCTTCCATTGCTTCATGAGTGAAGCTACCTCCATAATTCTCCAAGGATGATGAAGCCCTTTCTTTGCCACAACTACTAAGTGATAGCGCTATAGATCTGTAGGGTGATACATGCACTTTCTCAAAGCAAGTTACAACACTGATCTCACAATCAGTCCTTGTACATAGGATAATGCTAATCCCATTTTCTGAAACTCTACATCTCAACTCAAAGGGTTGATTGTAGCTCAACAATGATGAACAGGGATAGTTTTCAATCGCCTCCTTGATTAGATCAAGGGTCCTCTGCGTTGTGAAATGTCTTTGCTTCGAATCAAAATTTTGTTCTAACCCTTGGTTATGCATTGATCTTGAAACAATATGTGCTGAAATTTTATGCATACCTTGGATCAACTGATATGGGGGAACCTCTTGATAGAACACAAGAGTTCCTCCAACCAGGAAAATAGTGTCTCCAACTGATGGTAAGAGTGATGGCCTCTTTCCTTAAAGTTTACCAGCGCTGGTATCTTCGTTCTCCTCCTCATGCATCTCTTGATCTATGCATGGGACTCCATATGTCAAGAGCTCAAGACTACCTTGAAAAAATGAAAGTTCCTCTTCTTTAGATATAAGTACTTTTGTTGTAGGTGATGAAAGTAGTGATCCCTCCACATCAAACCTCTTCCTCAACTTGTGAAAGAAATCTGAATACTTGGTCACGTTTGCATGCTGTAGGTGCCCAAACCACCAATCTTCTGCTTCATCTAAGAGATGAAGTGCTGCAATTTGAACAGCCTCCACTTCAGCCACAACATGTAGCTCGAAAAATTAATCTAACTCCCTCCTCCAATCCTTGACATTTCTTGAGGAAGATCTATCAAATGTAGGAAAATACAATCTATTTTTCCTCTTCCTTCTATTGCTGCTATAGGATCCTCTTTATTATCTAATCTGGAAGAATTGTTGGAGAGTTAGCTTCCCCTCAAAAGCTCTAGACTGTGCTTTGTACTCTTCAAGATATAGACTGAGAGTATCATGAGTCTCAGGCATGGAAAATTTTAGGGGCTAATATTCGCAGGTGGGCTAATTTTTCATGGTTTTTCCAAAAAAAAGATTCGCCAATTTCCATTTTTTTAGAAAAAAGATTCGCCCAAATTTTACAATATAAAATTATTTTACATTAAAAATCGCCAAAATTATATAGAAAATATATATAATATCATTATATATTTGAATAATTTTACAAATACATCAATAAACATTTTATAGTTTGCATATTAGGGACTAGTGAGATTCGCCAATTTTTTAAACTTCAAAATAATTTTCCACCCTTAAAATTTTCCTTCTTCTTCACTTCATTCTTTTCTTCACTTCTATACCTCTCACCTTCTTCAAAGAAAGTGGGCATAGTGGATCTATGAGGAGATATAGGTTTCTCCAGTCTTCTTTTCTACTGATAGGAAGTACTTTCGTCATCACTTCTTCTTCTTGGATCTTCTCTCTATTCTTCCTCCTTCATTTGATAAACCTCCTTGGAGAGATCTTGCATCGATCTAAAGAAAGGAGTGATATATTTTTCATTCTCCATGATAGATCTCATCTATATGTTCTTATTTCAATGTAAAATGATGAAGTGTCCACAAGCTGAGCCAAATATCATGCTCTCATACCACTGTAATATCCAAAAAGGGAGAATGCAACAATACTTCACACAATATAAGAACTTGCAGCAAGATAAAAAATAAATCTAAGTACAAATCAGAATATGTAGAAAGAGCTGAGCCATTTTATTATATTGGAGATGATTCAATTGCACAAGTACAAGAGATAGGTAGATCTAGCCAAGAAAATGAGCTAGGATCACCCTGGAAACATGTTTGAAGCAGGTACAACGTAACTGTTGAGGCTTTGTAGAAAATACTGTGTTGTCTCGTCACCCAGACATAAACATGGAGTTGTAGCCTGAAAAGAGAAATGCATATCTACTCAAAACTGGAGCTCTAATGATGCCAAGATTCAAGATCCGACCAATTTGATGGATTTCCAAGATAACCCAGAAAGGATTTTCTAGATCTACAACTTTGGAAGAATCACCTCCTCGGGGTTTGACCCTTTATCTGCTAGGAAATACAGATCTGAAGCTTGATCTAAAGTATATATGGCTGAAATGTGTGCTCATATCAGATCTATGCTTGAAGGGCTGATCCCTTCCTTAGATCTATAAGCTGCAAGCTCTAGATCTAGCTTCTCAATCCTCTAAAAGATGATTGCAGCTGCTGCAAAACAACTGCCTCTAAAAATTGCACTGTGAGGGAAAGAGATACCTTATGCCTGTTGAAATGTGCTTCAATAAACTCTAGAATGAAGGTGAGACTAATGTAAATGTGAAGGAATTATCCTCCACAGGATTGCTAGCTGAAATACTAGCAACTTTCTTCCTCCTTTCAGACTTGCAATATGGACAATGTTATTCTTGGAGAGACTACTGCTAGGAGGTCAATAAAATTTGGCCTGATGCCAGATCTGAAATGTGGCTCTGGGAGTGCTGATCTATAAGCCCAATTTATGGGAATAATCCCTCACCTTGTTCTCTAGCTAAAGTACTGAAGATAACTTCCACCTTCCAAACTAATCTTTAGAAAACTGCAGTTTTCTGAATATGAATGTTCTGTAGAAAGTAGAAAAAGAAAATGGCACTTAAAGCCTGATGTATAATGAAGTAAAAACCTCTTCCTTAGATATCACTCAAAGAAAGAGGAGAGATTCCCACCCAGCAACACCGTGTGCTAAACAAAACCTACAATCTCTGCTAAACAGCCCAAGAATGCAGTGGAATGTCACTTGACAATTCTAGATCTAAAAGATCATACATCAAATAATCTAAGATGCCTTTTGTTGGGGTTCATATGTTTTGGCAAGTTTGGATCTACCAAAAGATAAGACAACATCAAAACCACTTTGGGACCTTAGGATCTAGCCCTCCAGGATCCAGAGAGGGATCTATCTATAAAGGCAAAGGTATATGTCTTTGAAGTTTAGTTTCAAGGTATTAGGCTAGTTATAAGGCACAAGGATTGTTGTTTGTTTGTTTGTTTGTTTGGTTGTTGGGAAACATGAAGGAAGGGTTGAATATAAGACAAAGGGTGAGAAAAGAGGATTCTAGGCAAAGGGAGATAATTTAGAGAACACTCGAGACCATTGGGCAAGGGATTCATAAAATGGTTTGCTTGCTATTCAGTATCCAAGGCTTTCAATTGGGCTAGTCATCTAAACCAGAGAATCTTTAAAGATGATAGTATGTTATAAAATGATAAGGAAAGAAGGTGAATGACAAGGAAACCTCTAAAGTGACTACTTAAGAATCAGATCTATGGACAGGGCATGCCTTAAATGCCTATGATCCAACCCCTAAAAGGCTAACTCTTCAGACAACAAGAAACACTTAAGATTTAAACACAAAGGTGAAGCCTGAGATCAGAGAAAGGCTTTGAACTTTCAATGCTTCAAAATTACACTTAAGGGAACTTAGAAAGGTTCAATTGATTGAAAAATACCCTAGTGAGACAGAATCAACATTCTAAACTCCCAGTATCCCAATTCTTTCAATTAAAACCAGACAAGAACATATAAGAATAGATTCATAAATTCATACATCAGTTAGCAGTGAATAACAACTACTACACTAGTTAAATTATCTTGAATTAGTTCTCAGATAACACAATCACTAGAAAACATCAAAGATGAGAAGAGAAGGAGCATTAGGGTACCATGTAAGGGTATATCCTAAACCATATTTCCGATTCTTACCAGAGAAATAAAATGTAATGAATTACAAAAGGAAAACAAAGACAAAGGTAGAACACATCACCGCTGCTTTAAATCAGGATCTAAAGAAATGTGCTTATCATATTAAAGAGCAACACCAGTCATATACAACATTGTCCAATAGATTGACATTCAGTCTGAGAACATCTCCTCAGTGTACTTTACAACTTTTCACACAGAACTGTATCTCAAGAGAAACAACTTACAATACACAGTTATCCAATCAACAACCAACAAACTTTACAATGTGTTTTTTCGTGAGTTTTATAGCTAAAGAGAGGCAGAGGAGGTAGATAGAACTCTTAATGAAACATTAAAACATAGGAAGAAGAATGGCTCGAGGTCCATTCTATCTTAATATCTATGGTTTGATCTTCACTACTCTTTGGGTGAAAGAGTGGTCTTCGACAGGCTGATTGTAACTCCAAGTATGCTCTTTGATGTACTTTTCGGTTGCAATACTCTGTAGTATTCTGGTGATAAGAAAAAGTTAGATAAATGACTTTTAGGTCTACCACACTGCATAGCAAATGCTCTGGCAACATTAGGACTTTATGTCAGGGTGTAGATCTTCTTCGGAGCTGACTGTAGAATACAAAACAATATGGGAACTTGTCCTTTCACGAGAAAGAACCTTCTGCTGATGTGACACACTGATAATATTGTTTTCTATGCTTTAGGCCTCATTAGGCCTTCTGTGTTAATCACAAGGTCTTCAATTTGGTACACTCACCCTTTGATCATTGAATTAGAGCTTAAAATCTTCAATAATATGCTTTAAACCTCTTAATTATTCACTGATAGTCTTTGCCACTTCATTAACTGTCTCTGTCTGTGAATTTGTAGGGCTTATGGTGCTAGAGTCTTAAATGGAGTTGATACCCCTGATTTGGATAAAATACGTGTTTAAAACCCTCTCAGGAGTCTTCTTGCAATTTCTGGCTCTGATAAAGCTTCATCGGTGCTATTGTGTCACTAACAGTGACTGTGTAGAACAGAACGGTTTTCACCGTCTGTAATCATACAAAAACACACAAACAATGTTAAGAAATCCATGCAGGGAGGAGGGTGAATGTTGTGGAGGATCATGGAAATGAAAGTGCAACAGTGATGTATGCAGCAAATGCAATGAAAAATGGCTGAGAAATGCAGTGAAATGGTGAAAAACTGATCTGATGAAGGTCTGATGGAGGAATGGTTATGGACCGTCCGATTAGATTAGACAGAGGAAATTGACAGCGGAGATTGACTAATCGACCATCTTTAGAAGGTTAGGGAATATGAAATAAAATTTAATGTAAAACATAAAAGTTTTGATATAAGTGAATTACAAAGGAAATGTGTGAAATTGTAGTGAAATCAGGCCATGAATGGTGGGAGCGGCATGGGCAGAGGGCGATTGAATATGAACAGTTAGATCTCAGGAGGAGATCAATGGCTGAGATGACAGGATGAAACTCTGTGGTAGCACGATAAAGAATTATGAATGAAATGCGTGATGGAATGAGGGCCGTTGATCTATATAGATCAACGGTCAGGATTTCATGGAAGGGCTCTCGGAGGTGGAAGTGGGGAAGTGGTTTTCCAAGGGAAAACAGTTGTTTCTGCGTTGCAAAAGGGTGGTTTATAAATTTTCCCAAAATCATGTGATTTTTCCACCGCTTGACACGTGGTGAAATAAAACCGCCCATATCGCATGAATTTAAACCGTTAAAGCCCGGACACCAAAGTTGCACGATATGGTTCTCAGCCATTGGATCTGGGACTCTGAGATCTGATGGTGGGAGATTGAGCGCGATATGGAGAGATGCATGTTTGGTAGGGTGGGGTCAAGCTGAGGGTGGTTTCAATGTGGGCCATCCGATCAGCAGGATGAACGACTGAGATCTGAAGAGGGGAAGCAAAGGTGGAGGGGCAGATTAATGGGCGAGAGTAATCCTAGCCGTCGGATCGAATGGGACGGACGGCTGAGATTCAATCGGAATCAGAGGAGGCAGGGGAAAAAAATCTGATGGGACGATGTTGCGATTGCATATGGACTGTTGGATTGGTGGATTATCAATGGTTGCGATTATATCAGGGATGACCAATCAGGGACACAGAGGTGGAGTGAGAAAAAATCCTGGCCATTGGTTCTTATGGATTCAATGGCCAGGATCCAATCGAGAATCGACCAATCGGGGAAGACAAAGGGTGGTGCTTTAAAATCTTCCGATGCGCGATTATGCGATTGGCGCTTGACCATCGGATCGCTTACGGATCAATGGTGGAGACAGTCATCAGATGGTAATGAAGGAATGAAGCAGGGCACGGTGATACAAGCGTGGACCATTAGATCTATCCATATCAATGGCGGACATTGTACCCGTGTTCCATAAATAAATTCCTCCTCACATCAGAACTTTTCATTTTACAAAGAAAATGTGCTCCACTCCAATTTTCCGATGCGATAAGCGCTGTATGGTTTAGCGCTTGGTCTTAGTGCCTAGGTTCATGGAGGGGAAATGTGTTGGGTATGTGTTATATTCTTTCCACGATTTGCCCCACACGCTGTATGTTGCGTCGGGCGTAGCTGGGGGGTCACGAGGGGCGAAGCAGTCCCCACCGTTGGGGTCCGGCGCCATCAAAAATTGTTTAAGCGGACCCACTCATGGCGGATCCGCCCATGGTTTTGGGGTACGATGGTTTTCGGCTCCTGGTATTTTTGTAGATCTGGTCAAGGGAACTAAAGTTATGTTCTAATCCAAGGTTAATGGATTAGGGTTTATGTATGCTTTGGCATGTATATATATGTGTTGTAACACTAAAAGTAATATAATGAAATATCAATCTGGTCGTCGTGATTTGGGATCCAGGGGAAAATATCTGTGTTTATTTGTTTTATGTTTTATGCTCTTGATATTGTTTATTTTCAGTTATAAGATTCATGTGTAGATAATTTTTGTTCAGGGTTAAAACCTACATTTTGTATCAGAGTTGTTTCGGCTTCAAGGGGACGCCTTTGCTGCTGAGGATTTTTTGCTCGGGCTTGAGGTAGACCCTGTTCAGTGGGAGATCCACGGGATCGATTCTTGCGGTGAAAGAAGATGGTGAGCGGCGGGAAGATAGAGATTGAGAAATTTAATGGTCAAATTTTTGGGTTGTGGAAGCTCAAGATGGAGGATCTGATGGTGGATAAGGATAAGTGGATCATGGTAGATCCGAGTACTAAACCAATGAAAATGTCAGATGAAGACTGGAAGAAGCTGGATCGGAAGGCAAAGAGCACAATACGGTTGTGTGTCAGTTCGGTATTGTTGAATTATCTTGGGAAGCTATGGCAAGAATTTGTGGGAAAAACTTGGGACTTTGTACCAATCTAAGTCTACAGTGAATAATAGATTGTTCCTACGGAAAAGGTGTATAACCTGAGGATGAAGGATGGAGACTCGGTGACAGAGCATCTGAACGCCTTCAATACTGTGGTAAGTCAGCTGTCGTCTGTTGATATTAAAATCTCAGATGAAGATAAGTGCATCGGTTTGTTGTGCTCTCTACCAGACTCGTGGGACAGTCTGGTTATTGCAATAGGTAGCAATACAACTACCTTGAATTTTGATGACATTGTCTCAGCCTTGCTGTCGGAGGAAATGAGACGGAGAAATATGGAGGGTCGGAATGGAGATGCCTTATCTGTACGAGGAAGGTCCCAGAACAGAAACAAGAATAAGGTTTCGAGTGGGAGATCTAAATCTAGAGGGAGATCTAAATCTCCTGAAAAGTTTGTAAAGGTGTGCTGGAAATGCGGAAAGGAAGGGCACTACAAAAAGGAATGCAGATCTAAAGCTCCTGAGAAAGGAAAGGGATCTGATGAAGGTCCTTCTGCAGAGGCAAAAACCACCTCGGATGAAGTGGGGATGTGTATTTAGCTTCTTCTTCAAATACACATGTAGATCATGAGTCATGGTTGATTGACTCAGGTGCATCCTTTCACTTCACTCCCCATAGGGAGTGGTTCTGCGAGTATGAGAAATATGATGGTGGTGATGTCTTCCTAGGGGATGATAGGAGGGCTAGAATAATCGGACGTGGAAAGGTCAAGCTGAAGCTGCAAGGTGGAAGGATTAGAACACTTCCTGGTGTTCTGCATATTCCTGCATTGGCCAGAAATCTGATTTCTGTAAGCAAGATGGATGATGCAGGTGTAAAAACAGTGTTCGAGAAAGATGCCTGCAAGATGGTTCGGGAGCACTGGTATTAATGCGGGGAGTTCGGACTGGAACTCTGTACAAGCTACAAGGTAGCACTGTTATTGATGGGTGTAACAGTTCTGTGGTTCCTGAAAGTGGGACGGAAAGTCTAGCTGTCTCTGGAGAAAAGACCATGCTATGGCATCAAAGGCTTGGACATATTGGAGAAAAGGGCCTTCGGATACTGCATAGAGATGGTATGGTAGAAGGTATGTCTAATTTTTCTCTAGATTTCGATTTCTGTGAACATTGTGTATATGGGAAGCAAAATCGGGTGAGTTTTCCTTCTGGTGCTAAGAGGGCAAACAAGATATTAGAACTTGTGCA